>JACEEZ010011092.1:55000-78247 GCA_016584305.1 Chionoecetes opilio
CAACTGTATGTCGTGCACAGCCACAAAACGCCGTTCCTGCCTTGTCCGTTCTCATCCAGAGCTTCTCACTTAATTGTACCGCAAAGTGTGTGAGCAGTACCAATACGTCGGTTTTCCCTGCACGAGACTATGATCCGTTCGTATCCATCCATATAGGCCGCCTTGGCATGCAATTTTAATACGTGTATCGGCCCCCTCGTGAGATAATTGCAGCTGTTCAACATCAGCCCCCTGTGGACGATGCTACTTTGGTTTCTTCCTCAAACCACCTGCAGTGATCAACTCACAAGTGGGTCGGTTCTTTTTTGCCTCCAACATCATTTGATCGCTGAGAAACTTGGTAAAATTTGCCTTGTTTTGGTAAGGTCCATGAACTGGCTTCCAGTTGGCAGGGAGTGGAATTCTCTGCTGGCGATCTTGTGCCGGATAGAAACGTACTCGCCCCTCTCTTCCTTTTCCCCGGGGTCCCAGACTGATTGATGTGATACGATATCGATCGAAAACCCACATCGACTTTTGGAGCAGTGCTCATTGAAATAACTGAACACTGAGCATTGAAGACACCCAGCCAGATCTCCAAATGACTTTGCCCCCGTTGGTTTCCAATGGCTTGTACCAATGCCTGACCATCTATGATAAAACATGTTTTAAAGCAAAGGGACTTTGGTAGGACCTCAACAGTTACTCCATCCTCCAAGATCTTCCCAAAGCGCAACTTTATTCGTAGGACGTAGGCGAAAAAATAAATTAAATGATCATCCCTTACGCCCCATATTCATACACGTATACACGAGTTTAAATTTAAACTCAAAAATTAGCAACTGATAGCAGTTTAGTACACTGCAGTGTCTAATTAAAATATTTTAATCACTAAGCACCGTTATAACAATTTTAAATAAATCATCATCGTAGCAGCGAAACAATACCAAACACAGTAATGGCGGCGCTTCAGTGTCACACTGCATCAGCCTAAGCCTCTTTCATATAACGCCGTAAGTAACGAATTATACCATAACCCCATGTATCACGAGCCACACAAGATTGTTATATGATAATTAATGAACATACGAGCTTAAATAGCCTCTGAAGCAGGCATATAAATGTTAAACTCACCAAATTGGCCTCGATAAAAATTACTAATGCACGTGAATCGAATCATAGATGAAACAATAATTAACAGATCTAGTCGATAGTCTATCGTTTATACAGATTCAAAGGATTAGGAATCCATTAAAGTAGTTTTTGCCATTCTTTTAACATTTCCCAATTCTATAGCATAAACCAATATTTGTACAATATGGCTTGTTATTCTGCTCATTTTGACACCAAAATAAGTTTGTAACTGCAGTATTGGTCATTTATTGACATTTTTGTATTCGAGAAAATCTGATATTTCGCGATTGAACTCTTTCACAAAAAAACCCACTGTGAGGTCCCAAATAAAAATATCAAGTGTCATCCAGGCTAATATTGCTCGGGAAGTTTCAGGGTTTTCAATCCTAGTTGGGTGATATCTTGTAACAAACCGTTACCCCTCATGTGATTTCTGGGCCCCTTTTCAAAATTAATATTCCTAGTCTACATTGGCAGCTGGGGCGAATTTCAGATTGCTATGTCTGCTGGCCCCATTCCCTTCAGGAAATGTGACACCGCTTTTTGCCCTCTCCTTGCAAAACTCCTTTGACTGAATGAAAGTACTTCAATATCGGGGGTTTCTTGTCTCCTTTTGACTCCTCAAACTTTCACAAAGTCGATCTTCGAAATCGAATCAGTTACAATAATTTCAGTATTTAGGTACATAAAGCGGAAATTATTTTTTATGTCAGTGATGCAGTGCACGGTAAAATACTCTTCCCCCTGGCACTTCACCAAAATCTGTTAACTATTTAACTCATTTCTAATAATCTATGAAAATATAAGCAAAAAGTGTATGTGTGTGTGTGGGGTGTGTGTGTGTGTGTGTGTGTGTGTGTGTGTGTGTGTGTGTGTGTGTGGTCTGTGTGCCCGCGATGGGTGCCCCCCCCCGTGCCCCAATACCATCATATGGCACAGTTTTGGAACCAACTCGACCAGGGGCACGTTTTAAGCCCACTTATGAGATGATCCGATCATTTTTTTTTTTTTAGCATCCTATTAGCGAGAATGTGAGAAAAAAAATGTGGTTGCGAGAATTGAGGAAACCTTGATGTAGGGTGAGGGGTAATGGGTGAGTGAATGGGTGGGTGATGGGTAATGGGTGTGGGGTGATGGATGAGTGAATGGGTGGGGGGTGAGGGGTGAGGGGTGAGGGAATAGGTGGGAGGTGATGGGTAATGGGTGAATGAAGGGGTGTGTGGTGAGGGGTAATTGGTGAGTAAATGGGTGGGGGGTGATGGGTAATGGGGGGAGTGAAGGGTGGGGGGTGATGGGTAAGGCGTTAATACATACATTTCTACACCATGATTTCAGGAAAGTTAGAAGGGGCTATCGGGAGAGTCTGTGTTTGGTGGGCCTTCGGCCCACCAAAACACACTCTCCAGAAAGCTGTGTGCCCACCAAACACAGGGGGCCGAAGGCACACCAATAGCCCTCCGCAGGAGCTAGCCAAAAAGTCCGCCGGAGGGGGGCTTTGCGGCTAGTTAGACATAAATCAGAAGACCTGAATACCGCTGTCAGTCTGACCCATCAGTGGACAGACAGGGCATGGGAAATTATCACTTTGAGAGATTGGATACAAATGTTGTTATTTAGTCCATTTTAGGTAATCTCTAGCAAAAATCATAATTTAGGGTTTTTTTTGCAAAAAAACCAGTTAGCTATATGTGAAAAATATTTTTTACGTATTCACATATTTTCCCGATCTCTACTCATCAATATTCATCTTCAACTTTGCTGCATTAATTTTCTTTTCTCTTATGATATTTGCTTCAGAATGAACTGATGCTGTGCATCCATTCTCATAACCACACACCTCTACACAGATGATTCCGGCAAAGGGTAGCCTTTCTCCACCCTCGGTATGGGAACACACGGCATCTTGGTGCAGACACTACCTGCACATCCCCTTCAATATCAAGATTGCTTACTACATGATCACCCTGTTACTGTTGTCTGTTGTTCGCCAGTACGTCTATGTGCCCCGCCTGGAAGGCCTGACTGAAAAGCAAAGCGTTCTCAATACGGTGAGTGACAGGCACCCTATCCAGGTCTACACCATGATTTTGGGTAGTCTGACTCGGGACAATATATGCTGTGGTCAACTTTATATGTTTAGGTTTACTTGAAACATCTTTATCTTTTTATGTACATTTTTTCTATTTAGTAACAACAATATTTAATGTTTAATCATCATTGAGCCACTGACGCAGGACCAAGACATATCTAGACCATCTAATTGTCCATTGTTGTTAATTCACTCACTCTATTTTGTAATTATTATAACCAAATGTCAGTCATTAAACATCTGCCATTTAAAATAACTCTTACTACTATTATAATTTATTTCAACAATTGTCACATATGTACTTGTAATATGTATTACAACTATCATACAAGATAGTTTAATGTTTTGTACATTAAAAGAAAAGGCAGATTAATATACAAATGTTTTGTGGCGTAATTTACGAGCTACTAAAAAGGATGAGTTGTCCTGTGTCGGATGATCCGGAAAAGACAGATATAATTATATATGCATTATACGAGTATCTACCTAGTTAAGTAATAATAATTGTTTCTAAATATCAGCCTTTTCTTTTGATGTAAAAAACATTGAATTAACGGCAATTTTTATTGTTGCCATCATGATGTTGTCTTGGGCCCATATGCAAGATATTTTCACGACCCGTTGCACCGGGCTGCGGCAAACAAGACTCATTTGAAAACCCTCCACCCGTTGCGTTCCACTGGTTGAGTTGCTCCATTGGTTGCGTTGTCCATGCCTTGTCCTGTGTCCTTATTCCATCATATTTCTTTCCAAACCATTACAGGCGAGTTTTCAACATAACCGAGTGACATAAATACACTGTGAATGCACACGTGTCATAATTAAGGTAAAATTAGGTGCAGGAGGCCTTATATTATTGTTGTGATAAGTGGTGACGAGGGAGAGCGGCGGTGGTGGAGATGGTCAGCCATATTGCTTTGTGGCGACTGGCGGGACGTTCAAATGTACTCACAAGCATCACTCAGGCCCATTTTTTCTACATCAACGCCTCAGATAAGTGGCGAACACTAACAAAGCTATTATTTTAATGGCAGAAATGATAAATTAGGCTAGTAAAAGGAATTAGATAGGTGTAAAACAGTCAAAATACTGATGCCGCCTTGGACTCGCTTGTGTTGGTACGACTGCCCAAATCTCCACTGGCCGGGCATTTCTTGACTATCCCACGACACGTGGAGATACGACGGTCGGGAATCTCCACCTGCCGGGATTTGACGAGCATTCTTGCATTTAGCCCTTGGTCTGGGTCAAGTCTGCAATAATTGCCAACCGGGATACATATTCCCCAACTCTATGCGAGTATGTGGTTTCCGAGTGAAGACGCTTGGCTGTAGCTCCGTAATTAACCATAGGATTTTCTCGAAAATACGCTCATTGTGATTCCCACACAAAGTTACATGGTGAGTTTAGGAGAGCTTACCTAACCTAACCGTAACCTAACGTAACCTAACCTGACGTGTTCAAGAGTAAACGCGACACACTGTTCCAGAAAACGGGAATATGCAACCGGGATTGCAAATATGATCTGTCGATCGTTATTGCCGCGCCGCTATCCAGACTCAGACCAAGAACTAGAAAGTATTGTTAACATCCTCCACCCGATCATGTCCACGTGCACTGAAGTTGCTGGCAGAAGAGTTGCAAGATGTGGGCCCAGGACCGGTCCAAGCCTCTATGGGGTCCTAAGCATGATTTGCTTTTGGGGCCCCCTACCAAGCTTGTGGTCCCTTGAGTAGCTAGTCGCCCCCTCAGGAGCTTAGGGGCGCCTCAAGAGCTTAGGGGCCCCTCAGAAGATTGTAGGCCTCTCAGAAAAATATCCCTCAGGAGATTGGAGGCACCCCAGATTGGAAGCCGCTCAGGAGATTCAGGGCCCCTCTGGCTTTTCCAATAGAGTGGGAGCCCTATAGGAGCTTGGGGGCCCCTCTGTAGATTTGCGGCCCCCGAGATTGTGGGCCCCTCACGAAATTCAGATTGTGGGCCCCCTATGAGGCTGGGAGCCCCTCTGGAGATTGGAGACCCCGAGATTGTGAGTCACCTAGGAGATTCAGGTCCCCCCTGGCTCTCCAAGGGATTAGGGGACCCTCAGGAGATTGGGAACCCCTCAAAAGATTGGGGCCCCTCTTAAGATTGGGGGCCCTTCAAGAGATTGGGGGCCCCTCTGGAGATTGAAGGCCCCTGAGATTATGAGCCGCCCATGAGATTCATGGCCCCTCTGGCCCTTCATGAGATTGGGGGCCCTTCTGGAGATTAGAGGCCCCCGAGATTGCGGGCCCCTCACGAAATGCAGGGCCCTTCTGGCTCCAAGGGATTGGGGGCCCCTAAGGAGACTGGAGGCCCTCGAGATTGTGAGCCCCCCGGGAGATTCAGGAACCTCTGGCTCTCCAATAGATTGGAGGCCCTCCAAGAGATAGAAGGTCACCGAGATTGTGGGCTTTCCTTGGAGATTCAGGGCCCCTCTGGCTTTCCAAGAGATTGGGGGCCCCTTAGGAGATCGAAGGCCCCCGAGATTGTGAGCCGCCCATGGGATTCAGGGCCCCTTTGGCTCCCTATGAGCTTGGGGATTCCTCAGGAGATTGAAAACCCCGAGGTTGTGAGCCGCCCAGGGGATTCAGGGCCCCTTTGGCTCTCTATGAGCTTGAAGGCCCCTCAGGAGATTGGAAACCCTGAGATTGTGAGCCGCCCAGGGGATTCAGGTCCCCCCTGGCTCTCCAAGGGATTAGGGGCCTCACAGGAGATTGGGTGCCCCTTAGAAGATTGAGGTACCTTCAGGAGATTGGGGGCCCTGCAGGAGATTGGGGGACCCTCAGGAGATTGAAGGCCCCGAGACTATGAGCCGCTCACGAGATTCAGGGCCCTTCTGGTTCTTCAAAAGATTGGGGGCCATTCAGGAAATTGGAAGCCTCCGAGATTTTAGGGTCCCAAGGAGATTCAGGGTCCCACTGGCTCTCCAAGAGATTGGAAGCCCGTCAATAAATTGAGGCCCCTCAGGAGATTGGAAGCCCCAGAGATTGTGGGCCCTCCAGGAGATTCAGGGCCCCTCTGTCTCTCCAAGAAATTTGGGGCCCCCTATGAGCTTGGGGGACCTAAGCAACCGCTTAGTTTGCTTATGCCTTGTGCCGGCTCTGTGTAGGCCCGTGAGGCTGAGATTTCAATATTAAGGAAACAACTATAACTACAGAACGTACTTCATTGAAAGCAGCCTCGGCAAAGCAACGCTCGACATGATTGCAGTCTCTCCGAGGAATGTCCCTTCATTCAGCATAGGTTATAAATCAATAGGGGCGTTTGGGCTAATAGTGTGGTATGCCATATATTCCCGTAGGATTTTTGTGCTAAAATTGATTTTTTTGCAGTTCTGGCTTCTATAGGTATCAGATTAACAGAAAAAGATGGGGGTCCCAATTTTCAGACCCCTCACCCCCTTTCTGGGGGGTCATTCCTCTTTTGGCACCCCCAGGATTGGTCTCTGGTAACACTAAGCAACAAATTTCAACATTTTCTTTGTTACAGACACGTGAACTACTGATTCCTACTAAATTGCTGATGCTGATGTCAGGTCTGATATCTAAATTTCTCTATCACGTCCAGATTTCGTATAACCGAAAACCCCTATTTTCGTTGTTTTCTCACCCGCTTCTATTACGAAAGGCGTCTAAGCCCACTTTTCCATGCCACGTTTTATGCTAGGGATACTTAAATAATGTTAACAGGGTTGTCTTTCCTCCTTTATCTGGCTTAAGACAGACAGTGGAGTTCCACTGGCGGAGTTACCACCCCCGCGCCCAACCATCCCCCCAAAGCGCGTTAGTATTTAGCGAACGTCCGATTTGCGATACTGTCCCAAAACGGGCGTAAAATCAAACAGTTATTCATCAAGTCATATTTGAAAGTCCTCCCGAATAGCGTTTGCGCAATCATTGCCATAGCATTTACAGAGAGGAGTAAGGGCGGCCATTCTTCAAGCAGCTACACCTATTTCCCTTGCATCCTACTTTGCAGCCACATTTGACGAGTTCAACTACAGATTGTGGGGGCAGGCAGGGCAAGACATGTCAGTGGAACATACACGCCTTTCTCCAATTTCCATCCATTTTTTTCAATTGCAGAAGGGTTGGACAATTTTCAGGGTATGACTTGTCCCGCATTGTCATGTAGTTTGCATGCATGATATGGGGAAGCAATGCAGCACGAGTTGGTGGAAGCATTTCCCCTTCCAAGTTCTTTGACCGAAACAGCTCCCACCTGAGTGATGGTAGGGTTGCTGGACCTTTTGAACTGTAGACATGACACACAAAAGTCTCCAACGCTTTCACCTGCGTGGGAAGCTCGTCATTGACCAACTCGGCAGAATAGAAATGCACCCTAATGCTTTGAAGCAGTCAATGGCAGGGTCATCATCATCAAGCTTTAGGTATGCATCTACCCATGCTTTCTTTGAAATTCCTATGAATCTGCCCTCCCCAATCAGCACCTGAGAGTTTGGTGGAGTCCGAAGAAGTCTTTTGACATTTGCGACGAGCCATAACCTGTCACTCCTTTCAAAATGTCTATTTCCCGTTCTTCTTTCCCATTTGCCTGTAATGAAACTTCCAAGGATATAGTAAAAGATGCTATCTGTCCTGGAGGCGATAGAGATCAAGTAATGAGCAGGAGTAACGCTCCAGTGCGGGCGACCATACGCAGCTCTTTCTGGCAGCACCACAGGCTGTAAATAAGTCATAGTACTTGGTTTGGAATTCAATGTGTCCGCCGCTCATGTTTATGAGCATACTCAAAACCCTAGTCCACTTTGATATGATCATCGTACACGACAACGAGCCGAATGAATCTTTGCTGCGAGAATAGTCCAGCATTCCCTTAGGCCAAACAAGCAGTGGAGCTTCCGCCTTTGTTTTTTTGATGCTGAAAGTAACTCCTTAATGGATATGGTGAGCTTTCATTCGGATGAACTTCGTACTCAATGGATGTGGTTGTCGATGTCTGCCGGGTCTTGTTTTTTTCACGACAGATCCAAGTATCGATCAAACCCAACACCCCCTCATCTAGCTTGGTCATCTCTTGTCTCTATGAGTTTGTTTGATGCATCCTGGAAGTTGTGAAATCTTCAGCATATTTGGCGCTTTGTCATACCTCTAAGTACAACCTGTAATGCCCATTATTCGGAGAGATAGTATGAGAATTATATCATATGATTCCCCGAGTATGTCCCTTGTAAGTAAAATTCCCTTTTTTTCAGTTCACACGGTGACTCCATCGTCCTTTTCTTTCTTTTCCGCCATATTTTCTCATCATTTGGCCGTCCTACAACACCTCCATTTTGTTTTTATCTTCTTTCGTTCTTATCCCGCCATTTCTTTCTTCCTTCCTTCCATTCCCCCCCCTGACATTCCGTAATGGCGAGTCAAATTCCGTGGAATAATTATTTTCGCGATCAGTGATAACTAATGATTTCAAATCTTTTTCATCTTTCCCCAGCTATCTTCAGACCGAGTAACACTCCCAGATTCTTACTGTCTTTCAAAATAATCCTATCGTTTATCGTCATGGTCATACATGGACGTCTTATGAAGTTTATACGCCTAAATTGAAAGTCTACTACCAGTTTTCTAGGTTCACTTCCTACCCTTTCGCTCTTAGAAAACGCGTTCGACTTTTGACGTGAAAACAAATCACTCCCTTCTTGGTATTAAGATTAGCATATTAAATTCTCTATATCAAAGGTAACGGGTCCTTTATTATAGGCAAGCCTTGTCCCTTAGGTAACGAGTTTTCATTATTTTATTTTAGTTTTGTTGATGTATAAGCTCTTCATTGAGGTCACGTCAGACCCTTCAACGATCCCCCTTTTTTTTTTTCGGCCTCGGGCGGTGTAACGCCGGGACAATCAGTCCCTGCTCAACCTCTTTTAGGTAAGTCCGCTCCACATTCGCCTCCTGTATTCCCCCCCCCCCCCCTGTTTCCTTGTTATCTATATTTTTCAAATATGAGTACAATGTTTTAGTTTATCGCTAACGTAAGGGCGGTCTACCCTTCCTTATAATATTATTAATGAGTCCCTGCTCAAGCCTCTTTGTAGGGTTCGACGGAAGGAATCTCCATTCATCCTTCTCTGTGGGAAGATGCCTCGCTCGTGTCCCATCTTCAATCCATATGGTCTTGTGTAATACCACACACACCCAGTACTCTCCACCTTTTCTCTCCTATATATATATCTTCGCATGATAATTATAAAATATTAAGCGGTAGTTCCCTAAGTGTAATAATTCATTAGATAGGATCCAGTGAGGAGAGTTTTTTATGCTCCTAAGAGCTTCCTTTCATCACATAGGAAGAGTTTCCTGTATCAGTGTAAAGTTTTTTTCTTACATCCGATTAGAGTTTCCGGTGTTGGATTAACCCTCATGATGTTTGGATATGATGCTCACGCAAGATACATACTATTTCACATGCTATAGATAGATGATGTTTGCACATATAGTTCTTTGTGTATATATTATAAAATCCAGGTGTTATTCTGTGTTAGGACAGTAATTCCCACACTTTCCAAAAGTAGTCATCCTTACTCGGTATAATTCCACGTTCAATCACGACTACCAAGAATAATCTAATATTAAAATTATTCAAACGTGCCCAGGGAGTAACCCAAGGAAACTACTCGCCCGGCTTGGCAGCACTTCCCCCTTAACCTAAACCCCTATCCTCCCCCCTTAAATACATCCCCCCTTTTCAGTACTCTCCGCAGTGAGAAGTGGTCAAACTATAATCACATAGTGAAGTCCTAAGACTAAGGTAAATCCTCCATTCAAGTTGTAATCTTTTGGTCAAATTATAATCAGTAATATATCCATTCAAGTAACGTTGACAAGGTGCTAAACCCCCCATACAATTCCCCCCGACATACCCGCCAACAACACACACCCAATTGCATCAATGATGAGAACTTTAACTGGAGGATCTTCTGCCCTATTGTCTGGTACTGGAGAACATCAATGGATTCAAACGTGGCATCTCAACTGCAATGCCATCAGACTGCCTTGTCAGTTGGGATGTACAAGATCTATCAACAGCACACAGGAGCGGGGCACTGTTGACAATCTCGGGGTACTTGCCAATTATTTTCCTCGATTTTTTGCACTAGACCTGGTCGGCTTCCCCTGAACAATGAGAATCCTGCCCAGTAAATTAGATCCTCACGCAATTTGATGACTTTATCTCCAATGCGTACTTATTTGATTTATCCATCCAACTTGAGAATGCCTTCAACGTGAGCTTCTTACATCTTGTCCAAAACCGAGAGATTTGATGTGGGTAGTCAGACGTTGCACAAACGCACTCCTCGAATCGCTTTCTGACCTTTTTCCTGCATAATGCAGAATATCATGCTTGCTACCTTCTGGCACAGAGCGGAGTAAACTAAACTTTTTCAATGGTGGCTTCACTCTGAGGGTTTTCTGTGCATGCACTCTATGATTGACGGATCTTTAATGGCATTTCTCTCTTGACCTCATGCAATCTGTCCAGACCGCTGGTAATCTCTGTGCGTTCGGATGACCTGGAAATTTTTGGGAAGCTCCTCACGAATACTCGTGAACAAC
This sequence comes from Chionoecetes opilio, assembly GCA_016584305.1. Taxonomy (NCBI): domain Eukaryota; kingdom Metazoa; phylum Arthropoda; class Malacostraca; order Decapoda; family Majidae; genus Chionoecetes; species Chionoecetes opilio. Next base: position 65,798 of record JACEEZ010011092.1, read on the forward strand.
GATACGGGCAGGCAAGGTGGTACTAGTGTGACGAGTCCGATTGAGAGCAAGCTTCATCTCTGCTGAGTCCCCCTAACCATACCATCGTGTTCCCTTTAGTTTCCTTGATTTTCCTGTTCGAGTGCCTGATCTGTGTGAGATCGTGAAGGGTATCTCTGATTTGGCAACAACAAAGTCACCGGACATCAATCATGCATTCCATGTTTCAGGCTCTTATCTTCCACGCATTCATTTTTGCAAGATGGAACAGGCATCAGTCGAGCGGTAATTTAGAAGATCCCGTGCGAAGAAATACTTGATCAGGTTTCTCCAAGGAAGCAAGATCTCTGCCAGTCCCATGAAGCGGCAAGAAGCTTACGAAATGAGAGGCTTTCCACTTGATCGGGTATGCGAAGGAAATTCTGCAAACTCTCCAATTGTTTTCATCCTCCTCCAGTGGCTTCACATTTCCAGCGTACCATGATCTGACATATTCACATAGTCTTTCAGTCATTAGCGGGTTGACGTGAATGAAGCTTGTCCCTTGAAAGCATTGCACCGGACACTAATTTTGGGCTTTTGAAAGATTTGCATAATATGACATTCAAACCGATCATCATAATTGCTAGACTGATTGTGGATGTGGTATTCGATGACCTCTTTTTATGCTTTGCCACTGAAGATCTCCCACGAAGGCGCTGATGTGGTATGCCCTCTTTTTCAATGGCCACATATATCCAGGCCACTGCCACTATCGTTTCCCGAGAGCATGCGTAAAGCAGCAATGCATATGAGAGCTCCTCCCTTTAGGATCCAATTGGTGTCCCCACTGCCTGCTGAATTTCAAAGCAACACGTGAATATATGTCAGGTCCAGTGTTATCAAAGTTTTTCTCTGTGGACCAATGACAGTTGGCAGAGATTCCCTGGTCTAACCGAAACCAGTGTAAAGAGGTCCCCATATCCAGTTGAGTTTGGTCTTGAATCATGGAGCGATCACCTCTACATTTCGTGCGTGTTGGGCTGTCGGATTGAACTGGAATAACAGCAGAGGATTTTGGTAGCAGCCCAAGTTGGCATCACATCTTTCTTGACCATTTCCCTGGTTGGTTTTTGCTTGTTCCTTGACTGATAGTATAGCGTCGACTGGAGATGCTCCATGGGGGCCTCTTCCTATTCCTTTGCACAGTAAGGTCACACTGGTCCGGTGTTGTATTCCTTCGCTTGATCATTTTTCAGTGAAATCCACAATCATATCCGTGCCATCATCAGTTCCACGGTAGTTTCAAGTGCCCAGGGTGTGAATGAAGCTTTGCTCAGAATATTCTTCCCTCTTTCCCATTTCATAGACCGATAATCTCAATGGAGTGGTTTTGACAACATGACTGGTTCTTGCAGCCATGTTCACGTCAAGGCCAGAGGCTTTTGTGAGAAAAGCTTTGTCTGGTATTTCAAGTGGTCGTTTCATGAACTCTCCATCTTTATCTTGCTTGGAACATGACAACCACTGTGCCATGGAAGGTTTCCTTGCCTCGCCGTCGGGTGTGTCCCCTTCCAGGAGGTTCAATATTATCGATCGCAACCTTGTTCAGCGCCTTTCCTTGACAAAGTTTGGGAGACAAAATCCACCAGCCTCCTTCATCCGCTGGAGAACACGTCTGCTCAACTACTCGTTTCTCTAAGTCAATGATGTGAAGGTAGACAACCTTCCATATACACAGCTGAGACGGTTTTCAACAAGATCTTGTCACGCACTCTAGAATGAAACAATGCAAGGGAAGACCAGATTGACAGAGGGGTCTGGGACTGTTTGTCGGAAGGCACTGTCGTTTCTTTGTCTGAATGTTTCACGTGGCGATCAGTCCCGAGTATTTTTTGACAAGGAACTGGCATGAAACGTCGACATTTTGTCCCACCTCCTGGTCTCGTATTCCGGACAAACTTTGACACACATGGCTACCAAAAAAGGAGGTGACTCATGAAAGACGGAGTAAAGACTGTATTTTCAAAATTACTGAAGCTGCCTGTACAACGACCACTGTCGTTTTTTGCAGCAGCTCTTCTCGAGAAGGTTAGCGACATTCTTCGGTGACCAACTATCTCATCATCATTCAGCATGGAGGACCTGTATACCATGGCCATCGTGAATGCAGTGGAGAGCACAATACGTCAAGCTCATTCCGTCTTAGTGATGTGACAAACGTCACTTCTGGAAAGGCGCTCGCTGATGAGTCTTTTGAGGTAATTTCCGATAGTTTTTTTCTCCCTCCTCATTTACATCCACACCGGGATCTTGTTCAAAATTGACAAGTAGGCATCATTTACCTCAGCCTGCTCAGGTTGTTAACATCCTCGTCACTCAAGGTGTTTTTGAATCGCGAGGACCAATTTGTGCAGCACCTACTGAGCCGAATGAGTGCACATTACTGTGATCTGTCCTCGTTTGATATTCGCTGTGCAGGAGCGCAACATGTCCGATGATAGTGTTTTTCAAGAGCTGATGCGTCCGCCATGTCTTCAAGGTCCGCTACTGAAACTCCTAACATGGTCATCTTGTGTTTCTGCTTGTCTGTAGGAGTGTTTTACCCATTGATCAGTAAGACACGGTTGCAGTGCTCTGAGTCATCTTGGACAGAAAGTCACAGTTTGGGAAATAGACAACCTTGGTTCCTTTGGAATAGTCTTTGACCGCTTTGGCCGAACAGATCCCAACACACTGAAGGTCGCCCCGGTTCCTCGTGGAGCGCGACAGGTGGAATCGGTTCGGGATCTCTTCCTAAGACGTTCCCAAATCCTTGTTCTTGTTGACGATAGTTTTCCGACCTTCATATGATAAACCGAACGTACTTGATTCTCCTTCATTTAAACCTGACAGGTAATTATAGTAGTCTATGACTGTCACTTTCAGTATCACCAAAGAGACACTCTCTTTGACCAGTGGTTGTAAAAATTTCCATCTGTCACTGACGGATGTTCACACCATCGCTTCTTTGAATGTGGCACCTTCCTTTACAGATCACGCAAACTTCCGTCCTCCTCCGACATCATTTGCGATACTACCACGATCTCAGTTTCACAGGGTATATCTGACTGAGCTCAAAACTGCTTCTTTCAACATGCCTGAAAGAAAAAAGGAGTTAGACCCTATCTCGGAACCGGAAGTGCTAAATCTGAACCGGGGTGCTATAAGGAACTTCCGGTTGCTTTTGAGTGCTATAATCGACTCGCATACTTGAAAACCTACAAAGGATACTCAATTTGAAAATCGGTCAATTATTGGGCGGAGATAGGTGCATGGTCAGTGCCGGGGGCCCCAAAAGGGAAGTGACCCCCGAAAGGGGGGTAAGGGTCCTGAAAATTGGGACCCCATCTTTTTCTGTTAATCTGATACCTAAGAAGCCAAACTGAAAAAAATCAATTTTAGCACAAAAATCCTACGGGAGCCCTTTTCCTTAACATTACATACCGCACTATAAGGAAATAATGTTTAAATAAACTACTATGTTACAACAATAACATACCTGGATCAGTGGGACACGTGTGCCTAATTCCATGTAGTTTGCATATCCGCTCTATTTAGTAGGGACAGTTGACAAAGACCACACTCTCATGTTCCCCTCTTCACCAGCCCAAAATTTATATTTCCTTTGCTTAGTTTTTATATTTGTGAGGGCTGAGAATCCGCAGTTCATACAGATATGAGGTTGAAAATTGCAAGAGTATTTTCTGGGCCTTTTTGGATATATTTGGTTTTTCGTATTTCCATTTTGAATCCAGAAGCTTTCTAATTGTCCTATCCAGAGATGCGTTTTAGTGTGCGGGTCAATACGATGTTGATTAGTTCCTCTTCTCAAGATGCTAAGTTTGTTGCTTGCTCAAGGGATCGTGAACAGAATGGATTCTCAAAGCCAGTTCATGCTTCAAACAGCTATATTTGGGAAATATTTTTCTATGTGTATCCCTTCCTAGGCGTTCCAGGTGCTGCTTAATGAGTGGAACAATTGTCTGTATATTTTAGTCTTCAGCCAGTCTTTTGACGCATGTCAATCTTGCCTTCACTCCCCCTTTCATTCCAAGCCTAATATTTTCTACCAAGGACTTTTCATTTTGTCAGAGATGTTACATATTTTCATTTTTTCACTGCATACCTTGCATTACCTTGTTCCAGCCATGTTCAAATATGTCTGCCAAATAGCACTAATGTTGCACTCCAAATTTCATCATCATCAAGTCATTCGCAGAATTCAGTTTTTCCTCCTCAAAGTAAAGAAAAGGAGCATTTTCCTCTCTCGTTCATGCCACCCGGGATAACACTTTTGCTTCTTGGGATACCACCGGAACTTCTGTGTGGAGGAGAAGACCTTTCGTGAGAGAGCCCATTTCTTCACAAAGCATCAAAAATGTGACTTGACTGCATTTGGTCTGCTTTTAAGAAAGTTTACCATTTCACACATCATCAAGAACACCCTTTAATTCTTGTCCGAGTGTTTTTAACAACAAGAGCTTCAAACGGGCAAGAACAATGGGTAGTATTAAATCTGGTTCTCCTTCTTGACTAAGACCAAAACCTTTTAACCGGGCTCCCACCATGGATGGACAGCCTCTTCACAATTCCCTACACATAATTTCCATGACACTCCTTTTCTTTCAGTATTCTGTCACTGTAAACATATCTCCTGTTCCTGTGTCTTGCACCAGTTCTTTGCAGCATAAGAAATGTTTAGTTATGTTGTTATCATCAACATAACGGATGACACTAGTCTGAGGTTTTCCTCCAATGTCTGTTGATTCATCCGCTTGTAAAGCCATATATACATTTTACCTTTCACGAGTTCACACACACTTTTTTCAATATCATACGACATTCGTCTGATATTCGACTTGATTCGTCTACCAATCGTGTCGTCTGCAGAGGGGCATTTTTTTTCACTTTCTTTTCAGCCCTCATCCCCAAACAATGTTTTCACCACAGCACGCATACTGAAGGAAGTATACTCTGCAATTAGAATGGGTTTCATTTGTTTTGCTGTATGCTCTGCACTAATATCTTGCTTTCTGTGGCCCTTTTCTGCCTCCTTCACCTTTTTTTCTCAAACCCAGCCCTTATTGTTGTTTGTTTGAACTTTCAAGAGTCTTAGAGTCATTTAGCTTCTGAAAGAGGTGACGATTTTTTGTTGTTAAATTGATCTTCATTTTCATAGGAGTCCATAGATGCATTTGATAGCTCCAATGCCGCAAGCCAACACTTTTGGCTTTGACCATTGTCATCATCACAGCGCAAGGGTGAAACCCAAGTCCAAGATAACTGTCGTTATACAGGCGAAATGACTTCTGCGGTTACTTTGCTGGCCACGTGTCGTCGTTTTGGACCACGCCTTAGACCTGGATGGCAAACTCACTTTCATTGTCCACTTCCTCTTTTGCCCGCTCGGACTGCATGACTACGGTCACTTTCATATCTGTCCCTTCTCTTTGCCCCGATCGGACCTGCATGACTATTACGGTCAACTTTCATCTGTCCCTTCCTTTGCCCGCTCGGACCTAGCAATGACTACGTCACTTTTCATCTGTCCACTACTCTTTGCCCGCTCGGACCTGCATGACTACGGTCCACTTTCATCTTTCAACTTCTCTTTGCCCGCTCGGACCTGCACGACTACGGTCACTTGCAACTGTCACTCCTCTTTTTTGCGCTCGGACCTGCATGACTACGGTCACCTTCATCTGTCACTTCTCTTTGCCCGCTCGACCTGCACGACTACGGTCACTTGCAAACTGCACTTACTTTGCCAGCACGGACCCTTGTACGACGATGCTCATTTTTCAACTGCAATTCACGTTCTTTCACTTTCCACACTAGGGTCTGGCGAGAGGACTCACTTTTCACAGTTATTACTGTTACTTTCGCTCGGTGCTTCGACACATTATCGTTTTGATTTCTGATCAAACGCGATTCACAGGGGGCTAAATTGCCTTCAGTACACTTTCGCTTTTTATAGTACTTATCCATTTTTTTTAGCTTGGACCTCATTAACACCACAACAGCGATACTACTGAAGCTCACGGCTACACTGACCCGGGAGGTGCCTACCCAACGCTCTGCCTACGTGTGTTGCAAATTAATACATGTTATTTATCAATCGGGGTTCACGTAAAATCACGTCAAACAGTCAAACACTTGCTAAAGCCTACACTGATATACGTATTCATCAGTTTATATTCCATCCTCCCTTTTTTCCTTTATCATGTCGCTAAACCATTCACATGAACGCGTGATAAAACTGTCAGTTGGTTAACTCAGTACCACCAGAGGGCTGCGACTCAGACTGGTAACAAGTAACGTGTACAGTACTCGTTCACACGTATTTGGTGGAAGCGGGAAGTATTCTTTTTAAGCATGAATAACTATTTATTTTATTCTCTTTTCTTACTTTTATCCATACTACCCAAAGTACTTATAATAATTATTAAAAGGACCTTAGCAGATCTACCGCCTAGTTACATATAAATCATGTCAGTTTACGATTTTCCATCTTCAATATAAAAAACAAAACTGCGACCTCAAAGCGCAAAATCCCCATATCTATGAAAAATTACGCGGCGCACTTAGGGGATTCCCCGGCGCAACAAGTGCGCTGCGGCGACAGTTTTGAGAAAGCCTGATTCTAAGATTACAATCTGCCCATCCTTCTCTTTCTTGTGTTGTGTGGCAATTACTCTTAAGTTAAGCTTTGTTATTTGGTGCACACATGAATCTTTTTTCCTAAACCATACTCCGGTCTGCTGTTATACCTTTCATTTGCTAAGTATTTCCGTCCTTGCTTCTTTATTATTTTCCTCACATATCTTACTACTGTAGCCTAGTCAATGACGACTGATCTTATAATTTAGTGGTTCATCCTTCTTCCCATTTTTATATATTGGCACTATATCTGCTCTCTTCACTCCTTGGCACTTTTTCCTGTTGTTAATGGCACTTTATTATGTCATTTTGTTCAACCAACTGCTTTCTGCACTCTTTTGAAAACATACCCGACATCCGTTGTTGGACTATTGCTTTCCTTTCCTCCAATTCCTTCAAACATTCGCAAACTTCACTCCTTCTCTATTTTTCCCTTTTCCACTCCTTTTCGGACTTTTTTCCATTCCGTTGCGGTCATTGAATTTTAATTCGTTTGTGAATACTGCTGAAAGTTTTATTTACATTTCACTCATTATTTTTGCATCTTCATATATCATATTCCTTCTTTTCATTATCTCTACTTTATCCTTATGCTTGTTCTTGCATTGATAAATCTTAGGCCGTTTTTGGGTTCTTCCTTACATTTTTCAACTATATCCTTCTAATAACTCTTCTTCTTCCTCTCATCCTTAGGCACACATATTCTTTCTTGCTATTCATAGTCTTCTTTATTTCTTTGTGTCCGATTTTTTCTTTACTCTTTGTCCACGCCTCATCCCTTATTCTCCTTTGCCTCTCACATCTTCCATTAAACCATTTTTTTTTCTTTCCCGTTTTTCTCTTGGTGTATATAGTGGGAACTGTTTTTTGTAGTTTATGTTGTTTTTTTTTTTTTTCAACTCCTTTCTCATATTATATGCTCAGAAAAATGTCATAATTTCACTTCACATCGGTCATTCCTTTCATTTCCTTCCCAGTTCAATTTTCGTCATAGTGTTTTTTCAGTTTTTCTATGTTAAGTTTTCCCAAACAAAGTCACTTCTTCTGCTCCTTTTATTAATACGATTCATCTTCCTCCTTTAGTCCTCTTCCGTCTCCATTTCTAAGATTATATGGTCCACTTTTTCCGATGGAGCACCATAATTTATCTCCATTTTGTCATATCTACGTGTTTTACAACAGCAATCTTATGTTATAGCAAGGAAAATCTGGGCGTGACAGGGGTTAAGGACCTTCCATGGCAGGGAAAGTGACAATGAATGAACCGATTGGAACTTGTGGTCAAGGACACTCGGCCTGCAACGTCGCATGAGCGACCATACCAAGTGTAAGGCGGTATACAGACTCGTTTGTTTTACCGTCAAATCATAGTCATTCATAAAACCATGTAGCCGTATTATAAATATGATTAATAAATATTTAATGTTAACAGCTAACCATTATTTGATAGGTAGACATCAGCCTGTCCAGCGGTGAACGTGATAACACTGTGGGAATCCCCACTCCAACCGAGAGTCCAAGATATACTGGGTCGACTATCCTGACTACTTATTTGTCCCATTCTATCATTTAACACCTATTTGTGAACCAGTTTTTCCATATTTTCTTTTAAATCTACGCGTTTCCAGTTTGAATCCGTTACTTCTTTTTTTTACCCTGCTTACTAGCCGTAAGAATTTTTCCTATATCTCCTTTATTGTATCCCTTTAACCACTTTAAAACTTCTATCAGATCGCCTCTTACTCTACGCCTCTCGAGTGAGTGTTAAATTTAAGAGCTTCAATGTCTTCTCATAACTAAAGTTACCCCTCCCCTGAATCATTTTGGTCATCCTACTCAGTATTTATTCTAAGAAGGCTATTTTCCACATGTAATACGGAGACCAAAACTAAAACCGAAATAGTCTAGGTGAGTCTGACTACAGTCAAATAAAGCTTTAGAATAAATAACACCAGCACTTCTACTTTTAACACTCCTGGTAATGAATCCTAAAAACCCTATTAGCTCGATTTATAGCCTCAATGCATTGTTTCCTAAGATAGAGGTCTGAGTTTTACCCGCACTTCCAAATCTTTTCACCTTCTGATCGTTTCTGCGATACATTGCGTATAGTGTAGGCTACCTATTGCCAGGTTTTTTTTCTACCAACATTGATTTCGCTATACCTGTCAATATTAAATTCCATCTGCCATCTGACAATCACTCGTTTAACTTATCTAAATCCCCCTGCAATATGCTTACATCGGGACTGTGATCTAATAATCCTACCTACCTTAGTATCATCAGCAAACTTGCTGATATAACTCATAATCCCCCCTATCCAAGTCTTTTGATGTAAATCAAAAATAGTAATGGACCCAAAACAGACCCTTGTGGAACTCCACTTGTCACCAGTCCCCATTCAGATTTAGAACCATTAATTGTAACCCTTTGTTGCCTATTACTTAGCCAAGCTCTGATCCAATGAAGAACCTTCCCATCTATTCCATGTACCTTAACCTTATCTAAGTCTTTTGTGGTGGTACCTTGTCAAATGTCTTACTAAAGTCCAATTTACAATATCATAATCATCATTATTATCTTCCGCCTCATAAACTTTCCTATAATAACTCAATAAATTGGGGGAGACATGATCTACCCTTGGTGAACCCTGTTGTGAATCATTTACCAAACTATCTTTTCTAAATGCTCTCTAATGTTTTTTGCAATAACAGATTCCAATAATTTACCTTCCACTGAAGTCAGGCTAATGGGTCGAAAATTTGACATCCTCTATCATCCTTCTTGAATATGGGGACTACACCACTTTTCCTCCATATTAACGCACTTCCCCTAGATCAACCGATTTCCAAAAAATGTGCCTAACGACTCACTAACAACCTCTTTGCTTTCTTTTAATACCCGGGATAAACATCATCTGGTCCTGGTGACTTAAACTTCTTTCGTTATATTTTATAACCTTCTTCCACCATTTCCTTATTATAATAATATCTTTGAGTTTCTTATAATCCTTTCCTCTAAAAATCTGATCATTATCAGGTACCAGCTGCATATTTTCCTGAGTAAAAATACTTCAGGAATAATAATTTGAAATATTACACATAAACCCCATCAGAGCATTAGAAGTCCCGGTACCCTATGCAAAATTTAAACTTCTAGAACCTTCTTCCCATATTAAGCAAAACCTAATTTCACAATGATCGCTATTACTTAACAGATAGTGGTCCTAACTGACCTCCAACTTCAACCAACTACCGTAAATTTAAATTTTTCCTATTTTTTTATTAAATAAATCTAGGATATTGTCTCCCCTAGTAGGTTCCTTGATTTCATGCTTTAGAAAGTTATCTTGAACTAGTTTTAAAAAATTCATCTGGGTCATTATCACCTACAATTAATCCCAATCAATGTTCCTAAGATTAAAATATCCTACCACGCATAATCAATTATAATTATTACAAGCCTATTATAAAGATAATTATATATATAATCATCTGCAATAAATTTTAATCATGAAGTAGGTTTGCAGGAACAAAATCACAGAGAACGTTAATAAACTGCGATTTTTTTTTCATACAATGGCCCTAAATTAGAAAGCTTATCATATACAAATCTACCAAATTCAGTGGATTTGAAGAATTTAACATAGTGCTACGGTCTCTTTAGCTTCATTTTTCAATAATTTTTATAATTTCCAATAGCAGAGGTGGGCGAGAGGGATAGCCTACTTAGTGCGATACTGCGATACTGCGGATACATCGCACCGCCAAAAAAAGTTCGCAGTATCGCAAAGCATTCAAATAGCGGAGTATAAATATCGCAACTCAAGTGTCGCTTAAATTTCCCGCGATACTTTAAATAAAATTTGTCAGTTTAAAATAATGATATTACAAAGTTTTTTTAATGTTTTCCTAAACTGTAGTTTAAGTAAAATAGATCTTTTTTTGGTTAATACAGTGTTTTTCTTAGGTAGGGAAAGTGTCGCAAAGCTAAATTTTTGGTATCGCAGTATCGCTGCATAACTACGCTTTAAGAAGAAAGTATCGGTAGCGGAGTATCGCAGTATCGTGTATCGTTTAAAAAAAATCCGAAAAAATAGCGGAGTATCGCGTATCGAATTAGCGGAAAAAGTATCGCAGTATCGTTTTTCGCACTACCAAAAAAAAGTATCGCGCCCACCTTTTGTCCAATAGTAAATATTAATTAATGGGGGCGTTTTGGGCTAAGGCAAAAAGTACTACATACCGCCAGAAATTTTAATTACCGAATTTTTTTTGTGGATCTCGGAGAATGTCATAAAACGAGTGGTTGTTCATAAAATTCTTATGTACATATTCTTATAATTCATTAAAGTTGGTTTCGTGCCTTATAATGAGGTAAAACATATTTTGCGAAGTTTTGTTGATGTAGCCATATACGTCAAGGGATGAATATATAGGCGTATTTTTGTTGGGCCAATTTTTTTTGTGTAAATTTTACTCTTTTAAGCTCCGCCCCTGCTTGCCATCACAAAATACGATTGTAGCGCTGCCAAAGCTCTTTTTTGATGTTGCCGAGAGTAAAAGTGTCGTACCCTTCATTACCTCTTACAGAGGCTCAAGGAATATCGTTAAGGTTGACATTATTGAAGGCACAGCAAGAGTAGTAGCGTGATTGTCTGTATTACCATCGATATCTAATTGTTTTGAGCTCTTAGAATGGCCTAGCATTGTTTTTCTAACTCTATAGATGGACTTGATATTAAACTGAAATGTTTAGGGCGCTATGAAATGTTATTTGAATATCTATTTGCTACACAGCCTTTCACGATGTGCGTCGAGGGTGTTTAAAGCTATCATGGACCTGTACGTATGTAGGCTACGTGTACCTACATCTACGTTTCAGAATTATTCTTTGCCTAAACCTAGATGAATGCTGGTTGTGATTCATCCTCCAGTGCAAACTCCCCCCTTTAACATCCATGGGCGGGTGTGTGGTGGGCGGGTGTGGGATGGACTGTGGTGGGTGGGTTTTGTGGTGGGCGGATGTATGATGGGCGTGTGGTGGGTGGGTGTGTGGTGGGCGGATGGGTTTGGGGGGTTGGGTGTGTGGTGGGCGGATGTGGTGATGGGCGTGTGGTGGGTGGGTGTGTTGTGGGCGGATGTATGATGGGCGTGTGGTGGGCGGATGGTGAAAGGGCGTGTGGTGGGTGGGTGTGTTGGGGGGTGGGTGTGTGGTGGGCGGGTGGGTTGATGGGCGTGTGGTGTGTGTGTGTGTGGTGGGCGGGTGGTGGGCGATGGGTGATGGCGTGTGGTGGGTGGGCGGGTGGTGGGCGGATGGGTGATGGGCGTGTGGTGTGTGTGTGTGTGGGGGGCGGGTGGGGGGGCGGATGGGTGATGGCGTGTGGGTTTGGGGTGGGCGGTGGTGGGTGGGTGGGTGGGTGCCTGGGGGTGGTGGGTGTGTGGTGCCCGTGGGTTACACACAGATCGAGACCTTCCTACTCGTGTTGGAGTAATAGCGCAAATTTTTGTGACGTTCACCGCTCTGGTTTCAGTCCAGTCCGGACCGGGTCAGGGTGTGGACTGATGGTCGCGAAAATACATCGAGACTGGCCCCGTCCCATTCGTCGTTCCTATTGGCTGGGGGATCGAGTGGGTGGTACTGAACTGAACTGTGGAGGCGGCAGATGTCCATCTTGTCAATATCCTTTTTGTCTTCCGCCTTTTAACCTGTGCTGAAGACTTTACAACTCCACGCCTGTGATACTTTAGTCTTATGGTCGGCTATCATGGTTTTCATGTCTTATGCGCC
>JACEEZ010011093.1:0-30945 GCA_016584305.1 Chionoecetes opilio
TACATTCACAATACCTATTTCAATTAAATACATACAATCATAAACACAAAATAAAAATACAATTATAAAAATCAATACTCACATCAATGCCCCACTAATAAACAGCCCCACCACCTCAGTCACTAAGTTTCCATGTTTGCCGTGTTCCCGCCTGGAGTGACTGATGGCTCGCTTGACACACACAAATGGCTGACAGCCACACCCAAAATTTCCCCTAGAAATAAATTCCTCAACTGAAGCAACACATTTAAATAGCAAGTATATCCACTAAAATAAACACTCCTAGTGTCAGGCCGCCAGTCTATACGACTTCACATCACAAATCCGTATTTTGAACACTTAATAGTATGTATTCACAAATATACAATACAGTTATGTTACATTTGTTTATGTTGAAAAGTTTGCAAATTTCAGTGAGAATTTGATTGTTAAACTCGGTACCATTGTCCGAGAGCAATGTGGATGGTGTTTTGAATTTAAAGAAACTTCACCCGTAAGTCCTTTAGCAACTGTTAGAGCCGTTTGGTCTTTAGTGGAACCAAAACTGAAAACCTAAAAAAATGATCAATGGCTACTAAAAAAGTATTGAGAACCCGATTCTGTTAGTGGGATTTTTAGCAAGTCAATGGCTATGTCTCCCAAGGTCCTTTAGGTGTAGGATAAGGTAGCATAGGCGGGTTTTAACCAACTGAACCCTTTTTTTCAGCGCATGACTGACATTTATCTATATGAGCAAAAATATCTCGGCGCCATGAATGGCCAAAAGTATTCCAAACGTGCTTGGTGAAAACTTTCTATCTTTCCCTGGGTGACCTGCAAGGCTAGAATCATGTAAAAGGGAAAAAGAAATCTGGGTATAAGTGTAGAAGGGACTATCAGCTGTGTAACCTGGAGCTTAGGTTCTGTCCTGTCGTGAGATATGTATCTCGCACCAAAAGGTTGTATTGTAGCCTAAACTCCAGTAAGTGGGAACGGGTAATTTGGCAATTGGATCATCACCTGACTCCAGTAGAAAAATGATGGGAGCACAGAAGGAATCATTTGCTGTTCCTCTTCAATGTTGGGAATAGCGATCTGGTTTTCATGTTTTTGGTGTTCGGGTTTGTTGCGGTTACAAGTGCATATTTCGTGATAATGAATCAGCAACAAAATTTGACTTTGCCTGGCAGATACTCAAATTTTGGGTGGAGTATCGTCAGGCGCCAACGTGCTAATTTGCCTGACAGTTCCTTTGAATTGAATAATTCTACTACAGGTGCATGGTCTGTTTTAACAAGAATGTTATACCCATAAATTACAGATTTGAAAGCTTTCAAAGACCATAAACGACCGCCAGAGCTTCCTTATGGGGGGTTGAATAGTTACGCTCTGCGGGATTAGAGTTCTGCTGGCATAAGCTAATGCACGCCATTTACCTCTATCATCCTTCTGCATCAGCACAGCCCCAAGGGCCCTACATCTGATGCATCAGTGAAGAGTGTAAACTGACGTGTATAAATCTGGGTAAGCAAGGACTGGGCATCACACAACAATGCCTTTAATCTAGAAAATGCTTGCTCTTGTGGAGCTTCCATGAAAATTCTACATCTTTCTTTAAGAGATGTGATAGTGGACTTGCAATTCGTGAATAATCCATGATAAATTGTCTGTAAAAACCACTGAGCCCAAAAACTTCTGAGGGCTTTGACATTCTTAGGGGTTGGAAAATTTATCATTGCATCTACCTTAGACGTGGTAGTGTGTAAGCCGGGGCATCCAAAACATGACCCAAGAAAGAAATTTGTTTCTTCATGAAGGAACATTTTGTTATTTTTAACCTTCAAATTAGCATCTTTAAGTTTAGAAAGTACCCTGTCTAGTGTTCGTAGGTGAGAGTTTGTGTCGGGGGTACAAATAATTATGTCGTCCAGGAATGCAAAAACTGTATCTCCTAGTAATTCCGAGAAAACAGTGTTGATTAAATATTGAAAAGCTAATGGTGGCACCTGCTATTCCAAATGGTAGCTTTTTGAAAACGTAATGGCCTGCAGGAGTACTGAACGCTGTGAGGTCCTTAGATACCTCACCCTAATGGGATCCACTGACAAGGTCCAGTGTAGAGAACACTTTCTTATCAGGACCTATGGACATCAGAATATCCTGCAATACTGGTAGAGGATACCGGGTTACTTGACAAACATCATTGAGGCGCCGATAGTCTACGACCGGTCGCCAATCGCCTTTTTTCTTAGGGATCAAAAATAATGGAAAATTTCCATGGGCTGGTGGATGGTTCAATAACATCATCCTCTAACATTTTCTTAACCATGCCATCAAGTATAGACCTTTGTGAGTAGGGTAACCTATATGCTGGAATGTAGATAGGTTGTTTTATCAGGTAGCAAAGGAATGTGATGTGTATAAGGTTTGTCGTCCCTAAAGAATCACCTTGTATGGAAATTGTGTCAGATTTGCAGTTAGTACTTGCAATAGTGCTTGCTTTGACTCTGGAAAATCCATATCCGATAAGGAAGGACTAAGTGCATCCTGTACACACTGTACATGATCAGTGGCAGGGTCTCCAGTTGATAAAAGGGGAACTACTGGCAAAGTCGCAATCAGACCCACGGCCGTTGGGGTGACTACGAAATCGGCTAAGTACGTTCCTGGGCAGCTTTGAGGCACGGTGACTTATTATGAATGTACTTTTAGTAACCCCCTGGCGTTAACACTCCCACAAAGCTGATTCCATGAAAAGAGTATTCACTCGTACTGATTCACTCAAACATATAGCTTCGCAATCATCATTCCACACCTGCAAGTTTCAGAGATACCAAAAGAGATTCGCGACCTTTTTAGTGAAACGTCTTCCACTAACAGGCACGGTGTGTCTCAGAATTTTGCGAAGACAGAGAACAGTAGGGGTAGAACAGGAATCAGTTTCAGTGTTACTCAGTGAATCATTTACACTGTGAGCTGTCACCTGTGATGGCCGCTCGGGCACGCTATTAATTACATTTACGTTAATTTCAGGAGCTTGCACTATTGCAGAACTAAATGTTAGCACTGGGGAAGGATTTTGACTTCGGGTATATATGTTCCATAATCCCTAATCCCGTGTAAGTGCGGGACAAACTTTAATGCATTCATCTCGCATTGTGAAAACCTATCAGGAGGTCAGCAGGGAATGATAATCCCTGTGAAATATGGAAACAGATAGGGGGTTGCAGGCACGATTCCTCAAATTTTAAGGGAAGCCATACTTTTCCAATGACAGGGAATTTCTTGCTATCCCAAACCTTTCAGTCTGATTGACGGAGGTTTAAGAAAGGACAGATTTCGTTTCATTACGTAATACATTCAGTGTATCGATGTCCAAATATTTGTCCTGCACCTGTGTCCATAAAAGCAGTTAATTGCTTGTCTTTGTGAATGACAGGTACAGTGAGAAACTTCATATAAAGTAGATGTACCCATAAATACCTCATCTAAGTTATCATCATTTGCAGTAATGTCACTACGAAGGTACCCTGTAACGTTGTTCTGTAGTATGAGCTGTAATGATAGGCTTAACCTTGTCTGGCATGGGGTAAAGGAAAATATTGCTTTACTATGTTAACTTCTGGGGAATCTGTATTACATTCTCATTGTGTGCGTCACCATGAAAACAGGTGTTAACGTAGGGGCGTTTTGTATTGTGCCTTTAAAACCTTTCCCCCGTCGGCGGGAGGGAATGCGTGGCGTTGTCCGCGTCTCAAATAAACGGCATTGGTCAGAGTTATGACTCCAGGAATTGTGATATACACAATACTGTTCTTGTAAAGTAGTATCTGTTGTAGTCTATGATCTACAATGTGACAGAGTATGTCCTGGAACTTTACAAAATACACAAAAAAAAGCTTTTACGTGCGTAATTATAGCTATCATAACGTTTATACGTCGCTTCACCTGATTTCGTGGAGTGTTTAAAGCTTATGTTTCTTATAGCAAGAAGAATATCTACTCCTACCTTGTGTTGTAGGGAAAAGTTGTGAGAAGAATGCGGTCTAGCACTCGCCTATAATATGAGGGATAGATGTCTGTTTGTTGTGGGACAATGATTAAGTGCTTGACGGAGTCTGTAATGATTTACTGTACGTAGCCATTGTAAAATTAAATGTAAAACTATGTTAAAATAGCACTATAATATTTCTTACGTTTAAATTGTCCGTAAATGTGTGTTGTAGATGTGAAACGTCACTGTGTGAGGCAATAATGTAATGTAAAGATAATGTAACACCTGTGTAATACCTACAACTGTATAATGCCCAAAACTGTATAAATTACTTAGCTGTTTGCTACTAGCATAGGGAATGATTAGGTGAGGGCCTGGGAGGTGAAGATGATCAACACACAGGTGGTTGGGTGCCAGGATGACGGATGTATACAGTCGCTGGATACATACAACCTGATAAAGAGTTCACATAGAAAAATATAACATATTAGACATACACAAAATAAGAAAAAATAATTATATACTCAGACAGTTGTGTAGTGTGGCACGCGCTTAAGTCCATAGTGGGAGATGGTGGTGGGTAGCAAGGGAGTGGCTGTGGTGTGTGGGCAAGGGCGCGGGGCGGAAAGGAGGGGTTTTGCAGGGTGGGGGGCTTAGTAAGCGTTATCGCTCGGAACTTAGAGGGTGTTAGGGGGGTTGTTTGTGTTTCGTCCGGGGGGGTGAAGGGTGTTTGTGTTGCTTCGTCGCTTGAGGGTATTAAGTTGATGGTTGGGGTGATTATTGTGTTGCTTGAGTTGCGGTGGGCCATGATGAGAAGATCTTCGGGATTCGGGGCGGAAAAATAATTAGAGCCGGTAGAGCTGAGAGTCGTTGCCTGGCAGCGATGGGTGGGTGGCCCGGAGTTGACGCGTCGACCTTGTGACTGCGGAATGCGCTGATGAAGCATGAGACGGGTGTGTCCCCTCTCTCTCCACTCTCTGTAGTTGCTTTTTAGACTCGTAGATTCTTGTAGGTAGTTGCTGCTTTGTAGGAGATGGTTGTTGATTGTAGTACTTGTAGATATAGCAGTTGCCGGCTGAATTGCTCGTGGGGCTGTAGCAATTTTTGTAGATTCTATTGATTGTAGATTCTGTTGCGGCCTTGTAGGAGTTGATTGTAGTAGTAAAAGTACTTGGTAGTCGCTGGCTGGCTTGGCTTGTAGTTTTGGCTTGTAGACTGCGTGGGGTTAAGTTAACACTGCGTTATAGTGTTATACGTAAGACTGATAAAAATCAGTCACCACCGCTTATGTCCAAACCCTTTAAGTCGGATATTTGTAGAGACTTATCTGGTATGAGTAAATTGGTACTTCCCGCTTTGTACACATTTATTTAGAGTCCAGTAAGGAGCGTAGGATTACAAAACCCAAGTACAATGAATTCTTGAGCACAGCCAGGGAGTGTCGGATGGGGGGGAGTGAGCCAAAGCGTGTTTGTAGCGTCGATGTTCCGAGGTCTTCTCCCCTTCTCCTCTTGATTCTGGCTTCTTATCACTTCTTGTTGATCCTATACTTTATGCTGACAACTAGGCATTTTCCCCCTGTGCCCTACTTTGAAATGCAAGGTGTTCAGGGGTCTCACGGTGAAACGGGAGGAGGAAAGAAAAACGATAATTATATATTTTTACATAGATATATAATTATAGGTTTTTAATTTTTTCTAAAAATAAAATGTTTCCCTTTTGGGGGATTTTAAGTACATGAAAATAAAATGTTGGTTTTTTGTAGAAATTTTTTCCCCACTTTTTTTTGATAATAGTTGTAATTCAATAATAATAGTTAGGGCAAGTTTAAAATAATGTTAGGAGTGAAACTGACTGACATTTTAAACCACGCTCAAAACCGGGATGAAAAAAACCCAAATTTCATCTGCACTTCTTTTTGCCCGTCAGTCCTGCACGACTAGGGTCATTTTTCCAACTGTCACTTCACTTTTCCCAGCAGGGACCTGTACACTATGCCCCTTTTCAAACGGGCATTTCCCTTTTCTTCACTTTCCCACTAGGGTCGGGGCGAGAGGACCCCCTTTAACAGTTATTATGTTACTTCCCCCTTCCCCGGTGCTTCGACAAAATTTACGTTTTGATTCAAAAAAAAACTCGACTTCACTGCTTTTGGCCTTTCCTACATTTTTTCGTTTTTTAATGAGGTACTTACCATTTTTTAAGTTTGGCCCCTCTTTAACACCAAAAAAAACCCGATACTTCCCTGGGGCTCACGGCTACACTGACCAGGGGGGTGCCCCCCAACGCTCTGCCTCAGGGTTTTTCCAAATTATACTTTTTTTTATCGATGGGGGTTTTCACCGAAAATCAGGGCCCCAAACAGTCATACTTGCATAAAGCCTACGGGTATACGTTTTCATCTTTCTATTCATCACCCTTTTTCTTTTTTTCCTGTCGTAAAAAAAATTTCACACGAAGGGCGTGAAAAAAACTAGTAAGTTGGTAACCCCAGTGGGCACCAGAGGCTCCGGCCCCGACTGGCAAAAGTACGTGTACAGTACTCTTTTCAACCGTTTTGTGGGGGAAGCGGGAATTTTTTTTAAAGCATGAATAACTTATTTTTTATTCTCTATTTTTCTTTATCCTTACCCAAAGTACTTATAATTTTTATTAAAAGGCCCTTTGCATCAAACCGCCTAGTTACAAAATTAACCCTTTCCTTTTTTTAAAAAACGATTTTCCATCTTAATTTAAAAAAAAACAACTGCAAACCTAAAAGGAAAAAACCCCTTTAAAAAAAGCCCCCAATTTTTAGGGAAAAAATTACGGGGCCCCCACCTAGGGTTTCCCACGGCGCACAAGTGCCCCCGCGGCCATTTTTTGAGAATCACTGCTTAGATATCAATGGGGTTTATGACGGGAAAAATTTCCCCGGGGGCCAAAATCTAAAAGGGTTTAAACCCAAATTTTTCGAAGAATGGGGTTTTTTTGGGGGGAATTTATGGAAAGGGAGCGCGACCTGCGGGAAAATGGCCCCTTTCCATCAGGCAATTCCCTTTTGCATCACAGGAAGCAAGTGACCCCAGGCCCCTTCCCCCTTTTGTATTTATCGCTGTTCATAAAACCCCCAAAAACTTTAAATACCCACGAGGCAGGGTCCCTTTGTTATCATAGAATAGTTTTTTTTTTAAAATATCTAGTAGATTGGCCCTTAAAACGAAACTGTGTAGGTTTAGGAAATTCTTAAACCCACTTTAAAATGGGGGTTAAAAGGGCCCCCCAAAATATTTAAATGGTCATGGGGGGTACATCCTCCCCGAAAAACCCCAAAGTGACAACTTTGCATCGAAAAATATCTCCCCCCCTTTTTAGGTATTACACTATCCCAGGTAAAATAAAATTCTTTTCCCCCAATTCCCAACCTTTATTTTTCAAAACGCCGAAATTTTTTCCAAAAAGTACATATTTTTTTAGTATAAAAGTATACAAAATTTTTTTAAAAAAAAAAAGGAATTTCTAAATATTTCTTCACAACTAAAAATTTTTAAAGGAATATCCTAGTGAAATAGTGAATATCAATATAAAAAATTTAAAAAATGAAATATATGCCGCGGGCTCCACCATTTTTGGGTCTTCAGTTTTTTGGGCTGAAAAAAATGTCAAGAATCATCCCCACTATGAAATGTCCTTTTTTTTTTACTTGCAATTTTAAAATTCACCCCAGTAATTTAACCATTTAAATTGTTTCATAAAAATGACCCAAAAATTTTTTTTGTTAAATACCCACATTCCAAATCCCATAATTTTTTAAAAAAAAAGGGGGCCGGGAAATAATACAACCAACTTTTGGGAACCATGGAAAACAAAAGGATTTTGATAAAAGAGGTTTTCGGGAATTTTCATGGGGCCTTTCCCTTAAAGTAGTGGATTTTTTTTTGTTCCTGAAAATAAAAAAAGATATTACCTGTGTTAAAAGAAAAATAAAAGCCCCCAGACAAGTACAACATAGAAAATTTTCAGGAAGCATTTTGATCTTTATTTTAAATTTTTAAGGAAAAAAAAAATTATGCTTCCAGACATTTTGATAGCTCTTAAACCTCTAAAATTTAAAATTTTTTTGGGGAAAAATTCACAGAAAAGCTAAAAGGGCTTTGAAAAAAAGGTTTTTGGTTGAGTTTTGGGCTAGTCTAAATGATTCAAAGCCCTTTTTCCAAGCCCTTTTTTGGGGTAAACCCTAATGAGCAAGTAAAAAAAATTCATTTAAGATTCTAAATTAAAGTTAAAAAAAATTTTTGAAAAAAGAAATTCCCAAATTTGTGGCGCAAAAGAATCTCTCTTGCACCCCAAGTAAAAAGTAAAAATTTCTTTTACTTTACAATAATTGAAATTTTTAAGCCAAAAATCTCTCATGTGATGTCTCATAATCACCCACAAAAATTTTTTAATTTTCCAAGGGATTATCATGATAAGACAAAATTCTCATGCACTTTATGACACTTGGAGGGTACTATATCTGTTGTGGGTAACAATAATTTTTGGGGAAAAAAAATTTGCATTTTCTAAAATTGTAATTTTTGAGCTGGTATTCCTATTGGGGGCAAAGCGGGGTAAAATTTTAAGGTAACAGTGCATATTTCACAATTGGGCAATTGCCCACTAAGGGTACAGGACCAAAATTTTTTTTTTGTTGTGCTTATTGCAAGGCCCCACTTTAAATTAAAAATTCCTATGAGGGAAAATTTAAAAAAATTTTTCTTAAACCCCCGTTAGTTATGTTTGAAACCTCCCCCCAAAAGGAAATTTGATGTGGGACTTTTAATGGGGGCCCAGAAAAAAGGTAAAAAGCAAAATTTGAATTATTTATTGGGAGTTTAGCCTTTCATCCCATGCGGGTTCCCGGGTTTCCCAAAAAAACACTTTTAAAATTCGGGTTTCCCTTTTTTGGGGTTTTTGCTAAAAAGTAAATTATCCCGATTTTGGGGGAAAAAAATAAAAATTTCCCAACAATTATCCCAAAGGAAAAAATTTTGACGGGTAAAAGGGAAACCCAAAAAAAAATACATTGATGGGATCCGGCTGATGTTTCCCCCTGTATGGCATAAAAGCAAAAAATGTGTTTTTTCCAGTCGGGATGATTTTTAAAAAGGGTTACTGATGAAATTTCCCCCCATTGCGGGTTGCAAATGGGGCCCGAGGGGGGGCAAACAGGGTTTGGGGGGTTTTTTCCGACCCTTGCGAGGGGGGTTCGAAGCAGGGGGTTTTTCCCCTTGGGAAATTTTGGGGGAAAATCAGAAATTTGGTCGAAGCAGCAAAGGGGAGAAAACACCCGGCAATTATATATTGATTTATAAATAAAAGGGAAAGCACTTTTTTGGGGGAAAGTAGGGCGAGCGGGGGTCTTGCCGGGGTTTTAGGGCAGGAGGTTCGCCTTGGGGGCCCTGTGAAGCGCCCTCAAACAAGGGCAGGGGTGCGGCCCCAGAAACTCGTGAAACCCCAGCAGAAAAATTTTCTACGGGGGGAAATTTTCTCTCCCATAGCGAGGTGAATACCAAAGCGACTTTCTCCCAAACCGAGGGGAAATGGGGAAACCCTGAACTTCACTAAAGGGTTTTGGGAAATTTTGGTAGCCCCGGCGGGGCGCGGGTGTGCTTACTCATTTACCCCTCATTTTTGGGGCCCAAAATTTTCTCCCACCGAGGGTGGGGGAAGCCCTGAATTTAAATAAAGGTTTGGAGGGGCCGGCGCCCGGCAGTGTTTCCCAAATCATTTACCCCCATATTTGACCCAAAAATTATCTCTAAAAGAAACCATAAAAGTCCCTAACTGCCCCTTCGTAAAATCCCAAATACCCCGGGCGCCTGTCCCTACATAAAAATGAAAAAGATGTTACAAAAAAGGAAATGCACATGGCACTTTTTTTTTGTATAAATTGCAATTTTGGCCCAGATTAATGATGACAAAAAATTAAAATTAAATTAACATTTAAAAACATTGACCTATTTTTTAATTTTCACTTACTATTCCCGGGGGAAAATATAAATCCCTTGAAGGAAATGGTAGAAATGGTGTACCCACTTTTCTCTTTGGGGTACAATATTGTAATATGAAGGAAATGGCGAAAGGGGTGTAAAACCCTGCTCATGTTTCCCTACAATATTGTATAAAATTTGGGCAGGGAGAAAAATTAAATTGTTTCCCAAATTATACATGAATTTCCCAAAATGAAAAACCCCTAGTGATTCCCTTCGCCATTTAGATCTGAAGGGGGGGGTTTTTTTGGGGTAAAGACTTTTTCTTTTGAGAGTTCGCCCCCTTTTCTTTCAAAGTTTTTTTGGGTTTCCCTTTCACCAGCCCTTTTCCCTTTGTCTAAAAATTTTTAAAAGTAAAATACGGAGGTAGAGGGGCTGACCCCCGCAAAGGGTTTTTTAAAAAAGTTTGATGTTTATGAGGGTTAAGGCCTTTGTAAACACGAGCAGATATTTTTCCAGCTTTCTTTTGGTTTTTTGCAAACCAAAAATCCCCGTATTGGTGGCAAAAACGCGGGGTTTTGCCCCACCCGCTTTTTGGGGCCAAACGAGCAAAATTCCTCCCCAAAAGGGAAAATAAACCTGTATTTCCTATCTTACCCTTACTTCTATTTCTACTGGCATTATAACGGGCCTTCCCCGGGGGTTGAAAAACCAAAAAACCTCCCATATTACCCCCCGTTTCTTTGGGTAAAAAACCAACGCAGCCCTATTAAATACTTTTTTTTATCAACTTTTTTCCGTCAAAATTTTCCTTTCAACAACTCAAAAACTTCCCCCTAAATATCAAATAATACGTAAAAAAAATTTTAAATAACCGATGTGTGCATTTACCCGGACAGTGATGAAAAAAACCCCCTTTTTTTTTGTTAAATTGTTTGGGGTTTTATTAAAAAAAAAACATGTAAATGGAAAAGATAGTTTATACATTTAAAAATGAGTTTCTAACCCCCCATGTTTTTAAAAAGGCGACACTCGTTTTTGGCATAGATTCCCCCAAAGTTTGAACAACATTTCTGCTATTTCCCTTGTAAATGGGTACCACCCCCCTTAAAATTTTTTAAAAAAAAAGCACAAATCGGGTTCTGCATGGGTCGAACAGTCGTCTTTCTCGTTTAAGTTTGATTATGGGCCTATTGATTATTATAAAAGGGGGGTTTAGGGACGGGGAAAATTCCCGGCCAACTAAAAAAGGGGGTTGGGGGTTTCCACTTTTTTCGAAGAATGTGCGCATTTTTCGGGAAGTATGGAAACGGAGCGGATCCTGCTGGAAAATGGCGCCTCCACGGGAAGCCCCTTTAAGTCTTTTTCTCCCCTAAATTTTCCCTCTTTTAAACACTCTTCCAAACTAAAAGAAAAAAAAAAAACAATCCCGAAATTACAGTTTCCCCAAAGGTGAAGGCCATACGTTGGGAGTAGGTTTACAAAGTGCATCATGATGGGGAAAATTTCTTGAGCCCTTTGGGTCACTTAAAGCATTTCCACTACATATTTAAGCATTCAAAAAAAAAATACTTAGAAAGTTAGTTTGGGGGAAAAGGGGCCCCCAAGTCCACAAATGTAGAAGGTTTTGCTGCAGTGGCTAAAGGGGGAAGAAAGGGAAAACATGCTTAGCAATGGTCCAGCCAAAGACAGAAACAAGCTCCCAAGGGGTTCCGGGGAAAGGAAAAAGTACAAAAATGTACATTCACCTGTAAAAGGGATTGTTTGGGGTTATAGGTAGTTAGGAGGGGTCTGATTGAAAAAGATACCTAAAAAAGCCAAAAAGGGAACCCTTTGGGAACCCCAATGTTGCACATGATAGATAAATACAGGGGCAAAGTAAGCTCCCATATCAATTCCCACACACAAGTCCTACCTAAACCCATAACGATAAAAAGAAAAGCTGTGCAAGCAAAGGTTTTCATGCTCTGGTAAAATACCATGAAACATTAGGTGCTCGAAAAGTCTGAAAACAACAAATTTTTTTCTTCAATCCAAAAGATGTTGCTGCCTTCATCGGAAATTTAGAACACCACCCCTGAGTTCGGGGGGGGGGGGGGGGGGGGGGAGAAGAGGGAAGAGAGGGGAGGGGAGAGAGAGAGGAGAGAAGAGAGAGAGAGGGGAGAGAGGGGAAAAGAGGGGGAGAGAGGGGGAGGGGAGAGGGGAGAAGAGAGGGGAGAGAGGAGAGAGAAGAGAGAGAAGGGGAGAGAGGAGAGAGAGAGAGAGAGAGGAAAAGGTTTTAAAACATGTAAAATTATGATGGCAAAAAAATATTGGGCATTACATTTTTTATAAAACTTATAAAAAGCCTGACACATTAAACCCACTTGGACAATAAAATATTATAAAAAAACCATCAAAGGAAACTATATCCATCATTTTTTATCTTAAACTCACAAACATACCATTTCCGGGATTCTGAAGGGGATGTTTGCCCACACCACCTTGGTAACCCTTTTATCCCCCGCTGGTCAAGGTTGGGAAATTTGACAAATATGCCACCAGCCCCCCAGTTCTGGGACGTTTCCCCCATACCGAAGTCCCCGACTCCCCCCAAAGAGTGATGGAAACTGCGAGAAACATTCAAAGTGTTATGTTTTTTCATAGAAAGATAAAAGTTTTTTTTTTTAAAATAAAAATAATTTATGGCCCGACAAAAAATTAACTTAATCATCCCCTTTAAAACAAAAAAAATTTTTTCACGCATTACCAGGTTGGTTTGTTTTTCGTCTATTTAGAAAAAAACGTGTGAAATGATTAGGGTTTTAAAAAAATCTTCGTAAAAAAAACATAAAATTTAAAAGGGGGGGATAAAAGGGTGATATTTTCCGCAAAAGGGGGTTCCTAAAACCCAAACCTTTTCCCCAATTTATTATTGAAAAGAAAATAAAACCCCTTGGGTTTTTCCCAAAACATAATTTAAATAAACTAATTTAAAGTACCTTTAAAAAAAATGGGCCATGCATTAAAACATCAAAACATTCTGGGGGTGTATCAAGCACCATTTCTGCATCCCGGTCTGCGGGCCCTGGTTTGATGCTTTATAAAAAAGAGAAAGAACAAAAAATTTAAAAGGTAAAAAACATTTTTCTGCGTCGGCGAGTTCTAAAATTGATGTTTTTCCCTGAATTTTCCCAAACAGGGGACAAATTTCCTGAAAAATTCCCCGGTATTTCAAAACAAAGTTGGTTTTTTTTTTTTCGGGAATATTTCAATGTTCAAAATTTACGGGAACTGGAAATTCAGTACCTTTGACTAAAATTTAAAGGGTTTTCCTCCCGGGCTTAAAAGGTAATTGAAAATTTTGGGAATGTGGAAAGGGGAGGAAAAACAAAAAATTTAATTAAATTAATTGCTGTGGGCCTGCCTTTCGGTAAAACCCCCTACCTCTAAAATGGCGCAAAGGGGTAGGATCGAAAGGGAAGCGATACACATTCCCCCCAAAATGGCTCTGGGGGGGGGCGTTAGGGGGGGAGTTGGGGTTGGCACCCGGGGGAGGGGGACCGTAAAGGGAAAAGGTTAAACCCCGTCCCCCCGGCAAGGGGAAGGGGTCCCCCTCCGGGTTCGACCCGAGCGGTGCCAAAATGCCCGCCTTTTTGGGGAACGAAAACCCCTAACAGTAGCAACTAAAAAAGGTAATACCCAAAATAAAGTGTACGAATACACTTTAGATTTGATTATGGTAAAAAAAAAATAGTTTAAGGGGGAAAAAAAGGAAATTCTAAAGAATAAAGGTAAAAAATTTTAGGGTTTTCCCCTACTCTCCCACTTCCCCCCCCAAAAAAGTTGGGGCCCCCCGCGAAAAGCCCGGGGTTTTTTTGGGTGGGCCCAAAAAATTTTGCGTGGAAAAAAGTAAAATTTTAAAAGTTATTGTTTGGGGGGGGTAAAAATTTTTCCCTTTAAAACTAGGGTAATTTCCTTTATTTAGAGAAATTTCATAACCAAAATTTTAACCTAATCCTGGGGGGGTTGAACCCCCCCCGGTAAACCTAAAACCCAACCTAAAACCCAAAACTAATCAACCTAAACCCAAAAATAACCTAGCCTAAAACCCAAAACTAAACCTTTTTAAAAAAAACCCACCTTAACCTCCTAGCGGGGTGTTTGGGGGGTGTTCTCGCCTTTTCCATCATTCTGTGAGGATCGTCGGGTTTACACGTCGGTCGCCCCCCCAAGGGGGCCCCCCCGTATTATCCCCTATATAAGGGGAGTTCCCCGCGTTCATTTTCCCGATTCTAAACAACATAATATAAAGGTAAACATATGATATGTATAAGTTTTAAAATAAACAACCTACTTTTAACCCCTTTTAAAAAATTTCTAAAACCCAAAACCCCAAATTTAAAAAAACCCCCCAAAAAATTACTAAAAATAACCTCACAAACCCCCCCCAAAAATTTACAAAAAATAACCTCACAATTGAAACCCCCAAAAGTTACTCCCCAAAACCCCCCATAACCCCAAAAGGGTTTCTAGCCCTAACCCTAAAAAAACCCCCTAAAATTTTCTAACCTAAACCCCACTATTTAAACCCCCCAAAAGTTACTTATATTTCCGTGGGCCGGGCCCCATTGTGGATACATCCACGTCTCTGGAATAGAAGAAATCCAATTAATTTTTTCCCCAGATCCCAGGGGAATTTTTTTAACTTCCCCTAACTTTAAAAAAATATGTGGTTTTTCGACGCATATTTTGTTACCCCCCAAAACCCTTTTATCCCATTCTCCAGGTCCCCCAAGCTAGTTTTGGGGGAAAGGGGGGGGTGGGGGAAACACAGAATTTAAAAATTTCCGAATAAAAGCAAGGAGCTTGATAGGGGCCCGTGACGAACAGTATTAAAAAAAAACGCAGTAGGAAGAGAGAGATATGGCAAATGGCTTTTTGTACGGCAGTAACACGATAACATGAGCCCAACTTTAATTTTATTCGGGGTTTTTTTAAAACCCTTAAAGATGTTCACGGTTTATGGAATTTTTCCCCCGGAAAAAAAACCAACCCAGAACTCTCGCCGATAGTGGAAAAACCGCCACCCTGTAAAGGTTTTGAGGACCGTTCCACTTTTAATCCAAAAAAACCCGATCAAGCTATTGGTGGGATTTTTTGGTTAAATAATGAAAAAGGGGGAAAAAGCTGATTTAAAAAGATATATTGGGTTTTTTAATATCAAGATCAAAACTTTAAAACTTTTCGCCCAGAAAAAAACATTGCCGACGAGAAAAAAATTTGGGAAAAGTTCCGGGCCCACGGGCGGCGACTGTTCTACGTACCATGGGTTTAAAAAATTCTACTTTTTCCCCTTTCGAACCTAAATCACTTTCATTCAACTAAAGCCATCATCAGCCATAAAAAAAAGTAACCTTTTTAAAAAAAAATATTTTTTTTGGCGATGCGACTTTTTAAACAAAATACGGGGTAAAAAAACTCTTTTTTTTCCATTTTCACGAAATTGCGTTTTTTTTTTTTAAAAGTTCACGCCAGTATTTTCAAAATTACATCCTCTATGACCAAAAATAAACCCCACTTCTTTAAAAATTATTTTTAAGGGCCCCCTTTTCATCTTCCGTAAAAAGTCCCCATAAAAAAAAAAAAAAAAAATGAGAGGACCCTTCCCCAAAACCCGATAAATAACCCAACCCAATATCAGATTCCCCAAAATATAAGTTCAAACCGGGGAAATACCCCCTAAAAAACATGATGTGCTGCTGCTCCAACACCAAACAAAACTTCCTTTTATTTTGTTTTTTTTATGTCCCCAATCCCTTTCACCCGGGGGGGGGGGGGGGGGGGAACTTTACAATTCCCCGATGGATGTAAAAGTCAGGAGGCAGAGAGCTGGGGTAAGGAAACGAAAGAAAGCCATTTTGGGTTTTCAAAAAATTTTAATTTTTTTTTTTTAAAAAAGGGTAACTGACCTCCTTGGGGCAAGTTTTAAAATTTTTGTACCAACCCGCAACACAGGAAAAAAATGTCCCCAAGGCCGCCAAAGAGGGCAAAAATAACCCACTAAAAGGAAACCAAAACATTTTGCCCCCCAGAGTAGCCGCATTTAAATTGTTTTGTTTCCTTCAAATATACACCGCGGGCCCGGGGGGACGGGAAAGATTTAACCCGGGCCAAAAAGTAGCCGCTGGGTTTTCAACCCCTGATTAAATACACAACCCAAAATTCAAAAATTACGTTGTTTTTTGAAGGTTTTAAAAAAAAAATAAAAGGGAAATACATTTTTTCAAAAATTTTGGGACATTTTAATTTTCAGATAATAAATTTTCCCTCCTGAAAATACCCCCAGCCCGGGGGACTTAAAGGCGGGGGGGCCCCCGGGAGGCAAAGTTTCCCCCTTTGGGGGGCCGCCGTTCGCAGCTCTAATGCCTACGGGCCCCCCCGGGGTGATTGGTTTTGTGGGGGGAACGTCCCCCTTTAATTTCGTCATCAATGTGGGCCCCAGAAATGCCAGAAAAGCGATGGATTTTCGCTAGGTCGTGAAGCATGGACGTTAGCCTCTCTGAATGTGGCCCTGATGATGGTTGGTCCTCGCCCGTAGTGGCGCAGGCAGGATTCTTATAGTGACGCCTGTGATTAGAGCTCATGCCGCCCCCCTATGTCCTCCGATGCACTCGCAATCGAAGATAGGTTGATGGGACAGGGCATGTGGTTGTTCTTAGGCCACTCGACGGTGCAGAAAGGTTTTGAGTTTCTTCGGGGATCGAACTCGGGTCACCGAGAACGCCAGTCGGAGACGCTAACCACTCCGCTACCGCCTCCCAAAGTATACCTATCAACCACCTCTAGAATGTTGTTCCCTAGAACCCATTGACCTTCCTCTCTACTGTTGAACTCCATCACCTTACTCTTCCTGACACTGAACCTAATGTTCCATTCCCTTCCATAACTGTTGACTATTCCCAGCAACTCCATGTCTTCCTTCCTCTCTGTCATGAAAACTACATCGTCTGCATAAGCTAAACATCCTAGTTTTCTATTCCCCACTCTGACTCCCTTCTCTGACTTTCTGATCCTTACTATCAGTTCCTCCATGTAGATGTTACATGTACGCTTTGTAAGTTTGCATCGCTTTGGTTCAGGCTTACAGTTTCAGCTCCTTTTTCTTTTGTTTCTTCTTTCACTTCACTTCAACTGCTCTCACTTGTTTTCCTTATCACTCTAACTTATACAACTTATAATTACTCTATTTCACACCATGGATTGTTGACATTTTTTCGGCATTATCGTAGTATTTCCCCACACTCACCTCTCTCCAGCAAAACATGCTTGGGGACCTGAGTGAAGCGGGATATATGGCTGGGGTACAAAATATGCGTCGCAAAAACATAGTTTTTGCGTTAAGGGTTTTGTAAATATTTCCTAGATCTAGGAAAATTGATTGATTTAATGCCTAAAAAGGTGAATGTGCCAGACATCAGAGGTCCTATGGCACAATGGCAAAGCATATAAAGGGTCAGGGTTAAAGAATAATAGTGAAACCATGAGGGAAGGGGAAAGAACGAAATGTTACAGCAGGATGGTTAGATCAGATGTAGGATGTGGATTTGTTGGAGGAAGGAGGTTAAATTTTCCAGGGAGAAGGAGGGGGATTTCGGGAGAATGTCCGCAAGACAGGGAGGTCGGGAAAGGGAGGACAAATGAGGGAAGGAACTGGAACGGGCAGGAGTAGGATGGGGGCAGGATATTAGGACATGTTGGACAGTGAGAGGAACTTGACAGGGTGTGCAGAGGGTTGGGGAGGAGCGTGACATGAGATAGGAGTGTGTGAGGTTGGTATGGCCTATGCGTAAGCGTGCGAGAGCAGTCTCCCAACGTCTATTAGAGTGGTAAGGATTTGACCATGGAGAGATAGAGGGTTTGATCAGGCGAAGTTTATTGGCAGAGAAAGTGGTCCAGGAGCATTGCCAGCGGTCGAATAGGAAAGATTTAAAGGAAGGGTAATAGTCGGAGGCTGGCAAGTTTGAGAAACGGGGGCATTGGGACATAGTGGTCGAGCACGCTAAAGAATCAACGCGTTCGTTGCCCGAGATACCCACGTGACTCGGTACCCAGCAGAAGCAAATATTTTGTGGCGTATGGATAGTCGGAATAACCAGTCTTGGATCTCCCGAACAAGAGGGTGAAGTGAGCGAAGAGATTGTATAAGAGAAAGGGAATTGCGGGAATCAGTAAAGATAGTGAAGGAACAGGATGGGTAGAAAAGTATTTGTTTCAAGGCGAAGAGGATGGCGTACAATTCCGTTGTAAGAACAGTGGATTCTGTAGGTAGTTGGTATTGATAGTGAAGAGAGGGGAAGAGGACAGCAAAGCCAGAACCAGAGTGGGATTTAGAACCGTCGGTGTAGACGTGGGTGCTAGAGGAATGAGTGGAAAGTTGTTCAAGAAAGTGAGAGCGGAGGACAATAGGAGGAATGGTAGGCTTGGGAGAGATAGTGGGGACAGAAGAACAGATATGGGGGGAAGGTATAAACCATGGAGGGAAGGAATGAACGTAGAAAGGGAGAAGATTAAGAGTAGGAAAGGAGGAGTGGGAGAGAAGGGTGCGTATGCGAACAGGGAAGGGCGGTGGCAAACGAGGGGAGGAGGTGATCACTGTGAGGAGAAATTGGGGGACTGCAATCTTAGAAGTAGGAAATTGATGCAGGCGAGCATAGCACCGAAGTAATAATAGGGCTCGACGGCGAGAGGGGGACGGGAGGCCCTACTCAGCATAGGGGCTCTAAAACGGGGAGGAGCGAAAGGCACCTAGACCGACGGAGGCCTAGGGGGTGAACAGGGTCCGGGAGGCTGAGGAGGGAGGCAGAGGCAGAGGAATAAATATGAATCCATAGTCAAGAGGGGAGAGACCAGGACAGTGTGGAGATGGAGGAGGGTCCTTGCGGTCAGCACCCCAAGACACAATATCATATGGGGATAGTTTGTAGGGGCGGAGGCGACGAAGGCATTTCCCTTTTTAGAGATAGGATATGTGCCTTCCAGGTAAGGCGAGAGTCAAAAGTGAGGTAAAGGTTTTTTTCCCAGAGGAGCAATACTTGAGAGGTATGTCATATAGAGAAAGTGGAGGTGGAGTGGTACACGAGAGCGAGGAAAAGGATGGAGAAGGATTTTGTGGGAGAGAAACGAAAGCCTGATTAGTAGCCCAGGAAAAAGCAGCGGAAATTGCAGATTGGAGGGACTGCAAAAGGGTGCCGGGAGGGCCGAAGCGTAAATGGCTAGGTCATCCACGTAAAGGGAGGACCGGACCCCCGGGTGGTAAGGTGGAGACAGTCCATTTACTGCAATGGGGAAACAAGGAATGCTGAGGAACACTTCCTTGGGGGACACCTTCATATTGTGGGAAGGACGAAGAAGTGGAGGAAGATACTTTTGACTCTGAAGGAGCGATCACACATAAAGGACTTGAGAAAGACCCCCATGTTACCAACAAATGCCGAAAGTGGTTAGCTGGTGGGGATATGATGTCGCCAGGCGGTATCATAACTTTCTCTATATCAAGAAAACAGCAAGGACTGATTCGTGACGGGCAAAGGCTGTGGTAATGTATGTTCCAGGTGGGCTAAGGGTCAGCTGTGCTTCGGCCTTGTCGGTAGCCAAACTGAGAAGGGGAGAGAAGACTTTTGGTTCCGGAACCACATAAGACGGAGATTGATCTTTGCGTTCCAGTAACTTGCATAGGCAACTAGTAAGGGCAATGGGGCGGTAATCTTGAAGGAGGGAAACCGGGATTTATTGGGTTTGAGGAACGGAGGACAAGGGCTTCGCGCCGGGGGGGGGGGGGGGGGGGGGGGGAAGTCCCCAAGGGCCCAACCCGGTTAAGAGGGCTAGTAAAAAGAGGAGAGAACAGGAGGGAGTGTTTGAGCATTTGGCAGTGAATCCCGTCAGGGCCTTCACATGTGTCGCGGCAAAAATGAAGAGCGGAGGCTAGTTTAGAAGAAGAGAAAGGGGGCATTGTAGTTTTCCCAGAAGAGGTTTAAGAGAAGGTAACAGGAATGCTTTCCCCTGGCAGCTTTGATTTCTAGTGAATTTGGGGAGGGTGGGATCCACTACTAACGAGACTGCAAAAGGAGCCTAATTCCTCTGCTACTTGGAATGGCTCTGCAAAAATTTGGTTATGAACGTGCAGGACTGGGGCAAACAGGGGGCGGATGTTTACCTGACAATTTATGGATTCGACGCCAAACTGATGAAATGGGGGTATCTGTGGTAAGGGAGGAGACGTAGGTGCGCCAACTATTAATTACTGAGAGTTTAATGTCCGCTTAAGGCGGGCAGAGGGCGTTTTTAAAAGAAAAAAAGCTGGATTTGACCGGGGGTACCGCGTTTGCAGGGGTAGCTGCTCCAAGCAGCACGTTTTGGGTCGGTGGGGGCCTTTGTACAATCCAAAGTCCACCAGGGAATGCATTTTAGAGGTAAAGGACGAAAAGTTTCGGGGGATAGCTGTCAGGGCGGCACTTAAAATAGAGACGGAAAAGTAGGTGAGCATATCAGAGGTGGAAAAAAAGGGGGAAAAGGATGGAGCGGAAGGGCAGAAAGGGGGGGCAAAAGTGCGCCATTTCGGCTCTGTGGAAACACCATTGTGGAGGGTTAGAAGAGGGACGTATGAGGTAGGAGAAAGAGGATAGGGAAAATGGTCGCTATAAGGGTATTGGTCGAGGACCGACAATGCAGGTCTAAGCGGAGGAAGGGAGCAAAGAGAGAGGTCAAGAAGAAAATGACTGAGTCCCACATCAAAGTGAGTGGGGCGATTAGAATTGAAAAAAATGAGGTCGGTGGTGGCTAGGAAGCGTTCAAGGGAGCGGCCACGGTGTTTATGGAGGAGTCACCCCAAAGGCAGTGGCGGCAGTTGAAGTCACCTACTACCCGCAAAGGGGTTGTAGGGGGGGAGAAGGGCGTGTAAGGCATCAAAGTCAATAGGATTTGAAGGAGAAATAGATGCAATAAAATTTGAGGTATTCTATTGAGGCAATAGTATCCACGTTGGATATATACCCTTAAGAGGGTACATGGGAGAGTAGTGTTTTACATTCAGGAGATAGAAGCCGTTTTCTGGTGAACAAGGATTGAAGAGGAAAATAAATCGGGGAGGAAATAAAGTGGTAATGGGGAGTTTTCTAATAACTCACGCTCAAGCCTGTCCCCCAGGCTTTTCACATCCCCAGCACTTTCCCGGCTGAATGATCTATCATTTACCGTAAATTTCTTCTTTACTTCTTTGGGACATCAGATTACCTTCAATACAACAACTGAAACAGTTCTTAATAAAAAATGTAGTTTATCATTTTATTTGTCTGCACTTGGTGAAAAAATTGCAAAACAATTGAATATTTGAAAACTCAATCTTTAAAAAATCGTCTTTTCATAAAAAAACACAAGTTCAAGCAGAATGAGGCTTCAGAATATCACTTGTATGTAAGCCTTCACTGAGTACCTGTTTTTTGGGGGTATATGTCTCTTTGCGACGAAAATTTACCAAGAAGTAATTTAAGTGCTTGGCACCCCCCAACGAACATTCCGGGATGGAAGACAGTTTTAGAGCGTTTGTTTACTATTTCCGTCTCGAAAGACGAAAGTCTCCTTTAAAGTGGGAAACGGTTGTGGGAGCGGATGCCACGAATATTCCAGTAGAGGATAGAAGTGTGATGAGATAAGCGGGTGATAATAGTTGGATGACAGTTTCTGGTATTGAGAGTTAGGAGTATCAGAATATGAGCTGTGAGGTAGGGGCGGGGGCGCCTGTGCTGAGTTCCCCACCCGTGTGGTGTCTACAGGAAAGTGGATGATAAAAGATCCTGCCGGCGGGGTGGTTTCTGTGGAGATGCTGAACGCCACACTCTGTTTTTTTGGGTTTAAATGTTCGTCGCAAGACAGACAGACAACCCAAAACGGTACTCATGAATGCTTTCATACAAGTAGATATTTCCTGAAGCCTCATTCTGCTTGAACTTTGCGTTTTTTTTATGAGAAGACGATTTTTAAAGATTGAGTTTTCAAATATTCAATTGGTTTTGCCAATATTTTCACCAAGTGCAGACAAATAAAAAGATAAAATACATTTTTTATTAAAAACTGTTTTTTAGTTTGTTGTATTGAAGGTAATTCTGATATTTCCCAAAGAAGTACAGGGAATTTACGGTAAAAGATAGTCATTCAGCCTGAAAGTGCTGAGGGTGTGAGATTCGCGAGGGGCATCTGGCGGCTTAGCTTTGAAAACTCCCCATTGGGGAATTGCAACAGGGGGTTGAGTAAGGAAAGTTTCTTGGAGGCAGAAAAACTTGCGGGTTTATACAGGAGGAAATCAGGAGACGAAGGTCTTTCTGTGGGAACGGAAGCCGCGAATGTTCCATTGGGAATAGACATTGTGTAGAGGGAGGTCAACGGGTGATGAGGGTTGGAATGGTAGCGGTAGTAGAGGGTCAGGAGGTTCAGGGGCGTCCAGGGGCGGGGGGGTCAGTAGGGTCCGGGGTATCGGTGGGGATCGGACGTAGTAGGTGAAGGACAGTTAGTAGGGTCAGGGGGTGAGGGTCAGGGATGGGATTGTTGAGACAAAAGAGAGTCGAGCGTATAGCCAGGGGGGGAGGGGTAAAGGGAGAAAAGACGTGCCAGTAGGGCGGGCAGAGGAAGTAGAAGATGGGGGGAAGGACATAGGGTGATCAGAGGAAGGGAAGAAGGGTGGAGTGGGAGAAAGATGGAGAAGGAGAGGAAGAGGGGAATGTTGGAGTCGGGGGAAAAGGGGTAGGCGGAAGATGGAGGAATAGGATGTATCTTTAGCTGAGACTGTGAGGATTGAGAACAGAAGGTGGGGATAATGAGGGGGTTGGTGAAAAGGGCAGAGGGATCATGTCTTGAGCGACGTCTCTTCGATCATAGCCATGGTCTCAGCTGGAGAGTTAGACGGGAGACCTGGGAGGCACAGGGTTTCTTAGTAGGAGGAGATGTAGAAAGTGGGGTGTGAGGAGCTGAGGAGGAGAGAGAGGTAGTGGGAGGTCCAGGGGGGGAGGAAGGGGGAGGACGTTTAGGTTGTCTGACAGTAGTAGGCCGAGGGGTGCGTTGAGGATGGGTGTGGCATAGTCATTTTTTAAGCAAATCTTACTGGGCGACATCCATGCTGTGTTTATGAATCTTCCAGTGGCACCAACAAAATTTCACTGCGCAAGCAATCGACAGGTTATAGATGGCTTACTCCAAAAATACTCCTAAATTGAGTATATATGATGTTTTCTGACTCAAGAGCTGAACAGGGCAAGTATACAAATGAAATTAGGCCATAAAACAATTTCCTACACTCGTGGTGAGTTTATTTTGGGGTGATGGGCCGAGTGGTGAACGGCGGCACCTCACCCAGACCACCTCGCCTCACCACACCGGCGGGTAGCTGCCACTAACCGCCACGCGCACGGCTCCGCATCAGACTGATATAATGTTGTTGTAATGGCGTTGTATAATGGCTCCCTTTTCCTTAATAAAAACCTAAGCCCTTGTCCATCCAGCCGTGATGGGTACCGGGTGTTAGCCGGGTTTGTGACCCGCCTCCCGGGGTGGTTGCTTCCCCCAAATGGCAGGAAGACCAGTTACGAATAGAGAGATTATCAAGCGGAAAAGATCACCCATAGTGACACCGTAGCGCCACTGCTATATCTCGTACCAGAATCCCCGCGAGCTCCGGGGTGTAGAAATAGAGGAAGTTAGTTAAGCTAAACACCGTGCCCTTTAACTCTCTCTGAATGTCTGCCCAGAGCCATCAAGTGAACCTCCAGAGCCTACCATCCGAGCCCTGGGTTACCACTGCCTACAGGCGCTATAGGCACAAATGTAAAAAAAAAAAAAAAAAAAATACATACCTAGGACTGGAAGTAAGTAAGGAAGGAGTTGGAGGAGAAAGACAAAGGAAAACTAATGAGGGAAAGGCTAGGAGGATGACAGGCATGATCATTAACGGGGGAAGTAGGACAATTAACAAATATGAAGTAGGTAGGAGTCTTTGGAAAGGAATGGCAGTGCCATATTGCTTGTATGGGTCTGAGATAACCTATTATCGGGAGGGAGACATTACTAAGCTAGAGAAGACACAGAACATTATGGGTACATGGGGATTAGGAGCCCCAACCAGCACAGCTGTGGAGGCTATTCGTGGAGATATGGGGTGGAGCACCTTCAGGGAAAGGATTTTAAAAAGGAAACTTAACCTCTTGAAGAAAATAGAGGGACTTAGTGAGGATAGATGGGTGAAGCAGATCCTGAAGGAGGTTGGGACAAGCTCAATATGGATAAAGGAATTACAGAGGTGGAGAAGGAGGGAAAACCTAGTAGAAACCTGGGACAGAATAAGAACCAAGGAGGTGAGGATAAGAAATTAAGAATAGAAGACAATGGACTAGCTAGGTGGAGAGCAGGTATGGAGGGTAAATCCACGTTAAAGTGGTACTGTAGGAAAGAGAAGCCTGAGGCACTTCACTGGCATGCAGGTGATTGGGGAAGCAGACTGTTGGTAAAGGCAAGGACAGGAACACTAGAGGTTAAGGCTATAAGAGTAGGGATGGGCAGGACCAGGTCTGTAGCTTCTGTAGAGGAACAAGGGAAACTATTGAACACTTGATAATAGAGTGTGGCAGATATGAGCAGGAGAGGAGGAGGCTGATACAGGCCATATTAGGAGTGATAGGAGACAGTGAATGGGATAGGAGGATATACGAGGTGGATGGGGAATCCTAACTGTGCTAGGACTGTATGGGAGTAATGAAGAGAGAAGGAAAATAGTAGAAATAACTAAGGTGTTTTTAAAGCAGGCTTGGGAAAAAAGATTGCGTGGGAATGTAGAAGACGTATAGGAGGGTAGTTGATAGGAGGGACTTATGTCTGTGTCTATACTGCCCTGTTGTGCCCTTCTCTCCCCACAGGTGGCAGGGATCTTGATCTTGATCTTGATTTGGGAGTCACCCAGCAGATGCTGTCAGTGAAGCCTTGGGTCCGGCGTTCTCCCACACACGTAATCTGTTGGGAGAGAAGCAAAAGGGGGAAGCAAAACTAGGGATTTCTTTTTCCCCTCCTTCCTCTCTCTGCATCACATTCATACGGGGTCCCCCATCACTGAGGGGCCCCCTGCCTCTCATGCTCTCTCCTACGTGCTCTCCAAGAGTTCTCCAAGAATTCTTTTACACTCTCAATCACACGCCTGTCACTCCTCCACTCAGCACACAACCCCAGCAGGTACTCCATCTCCACTCTCCTGTCTCTCATCTCTCGCCATTCTTCCACTCCGACCTCTCCTACCACTACCTCCAACATCTTTGTTCTAGCATACTCATACCGTTCACATTCCAGCATCAAGTGCTCCACGGTTTCATCCACTCCTGTCACACACATCACACACACCTTGCTGCCATCATTCTTCCATCTGGACATACGACTATTTACCTCCAGCGACTTTGTCCTGGCTCTGAAGAGTAGGTCCCCTCCATAGCCACCATCATAGAACCTTTCATACCGTGGCTGGTCCTTTCTCCTGTACCATTCCAGTGTTGATTCTCACTCATTCCCCTCAGCCATTCTTCTTTCCCTTTCTCTTCCACTCTCCTATTTATTTCCTTTTTGCATACAGCCATACTCCCATGTCTCATCACTCCTGTCACAAACATTCCCAGTTCACCTGTCCATCTTTCCACTTTTACTGAGTCTTTCATCCACTTCCCATACATATTCCAGTCCCAAACCTTGCTTGCCCATTTGCTGTCATCCATTCGTTGCAGTCTAGCTCTGTACCTCAGTCCTGCCTTTGCTATCCTCTCTCTGACGTGCTCCATCCCATGTCTCCTCTAATCGCTTCCACAGCCACATACCTATTGGCTCCTAATGCTATTCTGCCCGCTTTGTTCTGTGTTACTTCCAATCTGTCCAACTCCTTCCTAGACCACACCATTGTTTCCAGGCCATACATAATGCTAGGGACTTGCCACACCCTTCCATAGTCCTCTCACCACTTCAATACTTGTTGGCCCGACATCTTGCCACACTGCCTAGCCTTCCAACCCATGGGTTTGGGTCTAGCTATCCTCTCATGTTTACTTTTCTCACAGCCTTTATCATCCAACCAAATACCCAGATACTTGTACTCTTTCGTTCTCTTTATTTCATTCCCACCCACCATCCAAATCCTGTCATCATCAGAGTCATCCCCATTCACCACCAACACTTGACTCTTCTCCTTACTGAGCCTAACGTTGAAGTCCCTTCCATACTCAGTTCACAGCATTCAGCATCTCTTGTAGCTCATTGTGGTTTTCACTAAGGATCACCACATCATCTGCATACATCAGTAGCTACACTCAACACTTTCATCTCCAATTTTCATACCCAGACCTGTACGCTTCACTACTCACTGCCATTTCCTCAACTATAATCCAAAAAGTAGAGGAGAAAGGACCCGCCCTGTCTTACTCCTCTCTTACTATTCACCCATTCAGTCTCGAGGTCACCCATACTGAACTTGGCCTGTGTGTTCTCATACATACTGCTTATTATTTTAACAACCTTCTCACTCATGCCAATCGTCTCCAATACCTTACATAGCATTCTCCTATCCACTCTGTCATACGCTTTCTCAATATCTAGAAAGGCTAGATATTTCTTTCTTCCCTCCTTCTTTGTTCTCTCAATAAACTTCATTCATTAAAAACATATTGTCCTCACCTCTTCTGTCTTTTCTGAATCCATTCTGCTGCTACCCATCACCTTATTTCTTTCCACAACTTCACCTAGTCTTTCTTCCTCAGTACACCACAGAAAATCTAAGATTTCATATCAAGTTCAACCCCGAGCTTGACAGACGCCCTACAAACCGTAATAGCAGAAAGGTCACAAGAAGAAGAAGAAAAAGTCACACGAGGAGAGGGTTGTTGTGCAAAATTTTGTGCTGTGCCGTGCTGTAGCTTTGCTGGGGCTGTGCTGTGCTGTAGCTTGTTGTGTTGTGCTTGCTGTGCTGTGCTGGGGCTGTGCCTTCGTAACAGCACACGAGGCCTTAACAAGACTTGGCATAGGTATGTGCATTTTCTCTTCCGATTTCACGCTTGACAACTTTGTCAACTTTTTTCAGCTCAGCCCCGTTTTCTTTTAAATCGAAATTGGCAAAATTTAGCGCAAACGTTGTGTTGTGAACCCCCTAAGAAATCAGTTTTTGTGTGTTTTCCTGTGATTGCAACGAGCTTACACATGATTTGATGACGTAGTAACACATTGACCCTTCAACTCTTTTGCAGAAACAATTCTCGAAAATTCTCGGAACATTTCTGAAATCACGTACATTCCGCGAAAATGGAGATGTTTTTTTCGTAAAGCGGCTATTACACGGGCACTATTCTGCTCAGTGAGCAATTTCACTGAGCAGAGTTTTGAGGATTTTGCTCGATGAAAGCCTGTTTGGTTGAGCAAACAGAGAACTACTTCGAAGCTATTTTTGCTCGTCATTTGAGTGAGCAAAACGTTTTCTGTTATAAAGGACCGAAATTATGGATGACTATATTATTTATTGCAAATCATTTCTTCTAAAACTCAAAAAGACATCAACATGCCTACTGACTGGACAGACGAGTATGGAAAGCTTACTGATTGACTTAGTTCGGTCACATCCTACAATATGGAACCTATATTAGCCCTTTATTTGTTAAAAAACAGTAAAAAAGAAACATGCACCCTAAATGCCTAAGAAGCCTGACCTAAGTCATTTATTTACGGTGATACACAGGCGACAGGTGTGTTTGCGAGGCCGTACAGGTGTGTATGACAGGTGTGGTGTATATGGTTAAAGCGAGAGAGGCTAAGAGGGGCAGTGTTAGCACCCGAGTGTGTGTGTCTGACCTAAAGAGCGAACGCGTAGTTCTCGTCCACTTATAACGGCGTCAGCCCCGTCCACCACGGCCACGGGTACGGCGCGGGCCACAGTGGTCCATAGAAGCTACTCACGGGGATTACAGGAAGTTTAAATGAATCAAAAGCCTTTGGCCTAATAAAAAAAAAACCTTTTCTTAATTTGGTATATTGAATTGAAAGTAGTTAGTTTCGTACACTGTTTTTTGAGTATTTTCGTACATACCTGGTGTCATTTCGAAACTCTAGTAGTTCAAGTTCAACTCTGCGCTGAGTGTACGAAACGACTATGGTTTCATATAGACTACGAAACAACTTTTGGTAATAATGGACGAGATTTTCGCGGGTCGTTTTCAGAGACACCAACTATTTTTGGTAAAACTTTGGAAGAAGTCCTTCAAACCCCCATCTTTTTTTTCTTCCCCCTATAGCCAACAACCTGGGGAACTGGCGGGAAAAACGAGTTTTTGGGTGAGGAAGCAATATAATGATTTATGGCTCCCAAAAAAAAATCATCAAAGTCACTATAAGTAAAATCTAACCTAACCTAAACCTTAAACCACAAAATATAAACCTTTTAAACCCAACCTAACC
This sequence comes from Chionoecetes opilio, assembly GCA_016584305.1. NCBI lineage: Eukaryota > Metazoa > Arthropoda > Malacostraca > Decapoda > Majidae > Chionoecetes > Chionoecetes opilio. The sequence goes on from JACEEZ010011093.1 coordinate 28,417, forward strand.
TAACCTTAACCACAAAATATACCTAACCTAACCCTAACCTTAACCACAAAGTATACCTTAACCTAACCTAACCTTAACCCAAAGTATACCTAACCTAACCTAACCTTAACCACAAAGTATACCTAACCTAACCTAACTAACCACAAAGTATACCTAACCTAACCTTAACCACAAAGTATACCTAACCTAACCTAACCTAACCTTAACCACAAAGTATACCTAACCTTAACCACAAGGTATACCTAACCTAACCTAACCTAACCTTAACCACAAAATATACCTAACCTAACCTAACCTAACCTTAACCACAAAGTATAAAACCCAACCTAACCTAACCTTAACCCAAAGTATACCTAACCTAACCTAACCTAACCACAAAGTATAACCTAACCTTAACCACAAAATATACCTAACCTAACCTAACCTAACCTTACCACAAAGTATACCTAACCTAACCTAACCTACCTAACTGGACTTGAATTTTTTGAGGCACCTCATATTTCATAGCGGCCGTTGGGTTAACCAAGGCTGAGCGCACGCTGGAACCTTTACAGATGTGAAGTACCCAATAAGCATACAATACAGTGCGGTATTCATTTCAGTCAAAGCCGAGTGAGTTCCAAGTATTTCCCTATTTTTTCTTGGCCTACAATAGGTGCTTGTTCTAATGGAGAGTTTTATTTTGCGCAACCCCCCCCCCCCCCAAAAAAAAAATGTAATAATGAAACCTCCCTAACCTTATAGTTTTAATGAAACCCAACCTAACCTTAAGGTTTTAATGAAACCTAACCTAACCTTAGGTTTTAATGAAACCTACACCTAACCTTATAGGTTGTAATGAAACCTAACCTAACTTTAACCACAAAGTACCTTTTTTTTTTTTTTATTTATTTATTTTTTTTTTTTTTTTTGCGCAAAATAAAGCTATCTCCATTACAACAACCCCGCTTATTAGGAAGCGCTTTTGATCATTTGTATCATTACCGCAAATCAGTCTGTATGCATTTTCTCATCAAAAAACAGATCACCGTGTAATAGTTTTCGTTGACAGCTCAGTGAAATCTGCTCATGACAGCTGCTCACTGAGCAGAAAAGTGCCCGTGTAATAGCGCCTTAACAGGTCGCCAAAACGCTCGTCAATTTTGCTGAAAGGGGAGTGAAATCAATCTTGAAACTAATAAAATAAGTTTTTTTTAGTTATTTGTCCGTCTATATGTCGAATTTGATAAGTTTTTTTTCGAGTAGCCACAATTTTATTAGGCTATCTGTAATCGATGTCAATGCACTGTTTTTCATTTCTTGTTCGTTCGTTCTGTTTTGTTTGTTTGGTAATTATGGAGGAGGTTTTACGTTCGTTTTCAGAGACACCACTATTTTTCTTGGCCTACAATAGGTGCTTGTTCTAATGGTGTAGTTTTTATTTTGCGCAACCAACAAAAAAAAAAAAAAAAAAAAAAAAAAAAATTAAACCCAACCTAACCTTATATTTTTTAATGAAACCTAACCTAACCTGAGTGTTCTTGGCTGAGTGTTCATTATGCCAAATTTTTATCGGTCACAATCATCCTATGCTTTTATAAGACAAAAATATGCCAAAAGGCGAACTTCTATTTGATGTAACTTTCTTATTTTAGGTCCTAGAAGGGTCATCTTGGTGTCATTGGAAAGTTTGTTTTCCCAAAACCTTTCCACTGATACCTCTTGCAATAGCATTTAACACTTTGATATTTTTTGCCACATAGCTACAACTTGGCACAAACCTTCCAAGGTCAGCATGATGTAAGGGCATTTGTTACTTTGATTGCCGTTTATTTTTGCTGGCGATTTTAGTGTAGCCGTTATCAACGTCGCCACTCAGTTGATATTTTTGTAATGTGTTCATTTATAGCCCTCTAGGACACAGATGAAGACACAAAAAGACCGACTCTCCAGATAGCCCTTCTAACTTTCCTGAAATCATGGATGTAAAAATGTAAGTATTAACGCCACCACACGTCTGTATGTACAGCGATAAAAAAGTTGTCCTGGCGACTTTAGTGTTATCTACGGTAGTGTGTGCCTGCATGCTTTTGGGGGATTTGTTACTTTCATTGCCGTTACGGTATATGCAGCATGAACCGCGCAGTCCTCGTCCATTATAACCTCGTTTTTGATACATTTCCTGATGAAACACCGAATTTCCTTCTTTTTCTTCTTCTTTTTTGTGACTTAGTCGCTTAGTATCGCTTCATAGGTCCTCTTCCCCTTCGTCTCCTTCGTTAGTCAAAACTTGTTAACTCTTCCCCTGTTTATTTCACCTGGGAAAGACAATTTTTATCAGTTTTCAATCCTTTGATTATATTATCATCCTAATTCATTGTCTATTTTGTGTTCTGATCTCCCAACACTGCGTTAGGAACACTTTGGTGAGGTTTACAATACTTTCAGTTTCCTTTCTGTCCCCATACAGCCCTACCACCCTCACGGGCCCCGTCTTTCTGCTCTAAGTCTCCTGTCCCCCTCTCTCTGCCTGGACTGTTTCTATTTATG